>JAGFPH010000529.1:392011-408569 GCA_018207615.1 Philaenus spumarius
TTTGTTTAAATGGGGAAAATCTACTGTAAAACTGGAAAAGTAAGAGAGATTTCCGATATGTAATGTGTATCTCATAGTAAATGGCGTTTTATAACTTCCTCTGCTGATTGTTGTAATAAATCAAAATTCAAAATAGAACATGGGTATTAGTAGCGAATTTCAATAGGAATGAGCTGTCGCAGTAACCCTTATGGCAAGACCTAAGGTCGGGAGTAGTAAATGAGCACCGATCATGGTCCCCAGAACAGGTTTTGAAGTTATGTATGTATATGTGTTTCCACTCTAAAGGTTGCATCCGATTTGGTCCAAATTTGGAGCACAAGTTATCTTTTAAGCTCGTTTTTTGACTGGAAGTAAACATTTTATTATATTTTTCGTACTAATTATAAAAATTATATATATACATGTATATTATATGTGTTCGCTCTCTAGCGGCCGCATTTTAAGACCAATTTCGTCCAAATTTGGTACACATGTTGATTGTCTACGCGCTTGGACGAGTTCGTTAGCCAAAAAATCCATCAACTGGAAGCACGTTCTTTGACCTGAAGTAACTATTGTTTTAGACTTTTCCTGCGAGAATAAAACTTTTTTAGAGTTTTATCTACAGAAGTAAATGTAGGATATTATTTTGTATATTTTGTTTTTTACTTGACCTTATTGCTCGTTTTGTTCCCCCAAAATCGATCAAAATGTAAAACACCATAAAAGTACCCCGTTCAAATCCACGTGGTTTATGTTACCGTGGGGGCATCTACTGATCCGAGGCCGAAGGCCTAGTTTGTAAGCTGCGAGCGAAGCGAAGCTCATCACCCGAAGCATAACGGTCTAGGTGCTAACTCGCAAAACGAGTGGAATGAAGGAGCGTACGAGTCGAAGCTGGAGGCAGGTGCAAACAAATTCTATGTTTCGTACACAGAGGCACCGTCGTGGGTAGACCAATTTCTTGTTGGTTGAAACTCTAAAAAATACACCCGTAAACTTAATTTTTTAAATTGCTCCACTCACGTCAGTGGTTCAGCTGCGTGGTCGAATTGTTTGAAATCAAATCAAAACGATATTTTTTTATGTGATTGCAAATTAGAGTTAAGGCTCTTCTTTACCTTGAAGAAAACTCCCAAGTGTACAGTATGATTTTAATACAAAAAGGCCTGACTCAAGCCGCAAAATCGTTGAAACATGCATTCGTAATAACGTTTTTCGTATTCTATTTATAAATTAATAATCTGGGAAACTACTTTAAGTTATAAAGAAGGCTTTATATTTTTTACGTGTTAGCTTAAAATATGGAAATTATTTCTTAAAACTCCCAAAAAATGCGTTAAAAATAATCGATTTTTACTCAGTTGAACCTTTGATAAAAATGAGTTGCCGTCGATTTCTTTTAATTATGAGATATAAGACAAAAGCACATAGCCTTTAAGAACAATTTAAGATGTTCCACAACTTTTTAGGTTGAAAAACGGCGTCCGAAACACGTTAGTACGAAGTGCATATTTTTGCAGTCTTACGCAAGGTATAGAAGTTTCATTTCATAGCATTTTCTTTTCTATATTTGACATTTAAAAAATAAACTAAGAAATTAATTTAGGATATATTTATTAAGATTTCTAGCAAACATATAATTTTAGTAAATTGCCTCTTATATTTACAGTAGAGGGCTTCGCTCACAGATACCACACCGAATCGCAGCTAAGCAAATGCAATCAAAATATCGTATACTATGACATTGGAGCTACATTAGGACACGGGAGGCAATTATTTATTGTATTTTTTCTCTCTATTATATCAAAACGTTTTTCTACTTCTTCTTCTCGTAATAATTATAAAGTAATAAGAATAGCTACCTATCTATCGAAACCACTGCCAAGGAAACGGAAAAATTAGCTGGGAAAGAAGACCCTGTTGAGTCGGTAAGAAGAAAAATAAATCTATTATATAAAAAAGTTTTTCTACTTCTTCTTCTCATAAAGTAATAAGAATAGATTAAATGCGTGTATTGCGTAACGGTGACCACTGCATAACTACCAGGCGCCGTGTATTGCGTAGCGCAGACGTATTGTATAACTTCCATGCGCACAAACTCATGAAGTCGAATTCAAGTCGAAAAAATAAAAAGTTGAACGGGGCTTCCCGTAGATCGCGAAGCTATCGGAGGTGGGATGGTAGTTGGCGAGCGGAGCGAGCAAGGGGCAAAGCCCCCTAGTATTTATTTAAAACAAAATTTTCCTCTATTTTTATTTTCATACAAAAGATAGGCAATTTTCAAGAAATAATATGACCAAAATGCGATAATGTAAAGTAATATTTCAAACTGGTAAAATATACATAGATTACACTAATAATTATTATAAAGAGGTATAATTTGTTTGTTTGTATGTAGGGGGTAATCTCTGAAACTACTGAAAAGATTGAAAAAAATACTTGTACTAATAAAACGCTACACTATCCCTGAGTAACATAGGCTGGAATTCATTTTGATAAAAACATTGTGTATTTCAATATTTGTAAATTTAGTCGGAAAAATCCTAGGTTAGGCCTAGGCTGATGAACCAACACATGTATTTACATTTATTACCATAGCAACCAACTGAATAAAATAACAGATAAAACAGCTATTTGCACCAATGTTTCCATTAACAGCTGATTTCAAACTATTTCAATTATTTGTATTTCTAACTTTGAGGTTAGGTTTTTATTAAAGTGGTGTAGATCTGAGCCTTGCTGGTTCTTTTAACCTTTATTATAACTGCTGTTATAAAATACACGAAATAATTTGATTTGAACATTTAACATTATTTACCATCTTAGCTTTGGGGTTATTATTATTATTACCCTATACCTTTATTATAAAGAAAACATAACATGATTATGTGCATAGAAGGTTTCAACGGGGTTGGCGTGCGGAGCACGCATGGGTTTCCCCTAGTATTTTATAAAGATGAATAATGATAAAAAATCAAAACTGTTTTATTTTATGATTGTGAATTTCGTATTGACCCTCTCGCTCTAACATAAAAATTCCTTTAATGTGTTTTGCAAATCACAGTTAATTTTTTCTATTATTTTCCTTCCACAGGAATGTGCTTTTTAAAGTATTTTTCATCGTACATACGTTTTTAAAGACATTAAATTTACAAGCAAAGTTTATTACAAAATTAATACACAACTGACACACATAGGCGTTGCTTTCTTTAAAATAATTGTGTCCGACAAATTTCTAAAGACACATTTTTTCAATAACAATAGATACGATATGATTAGAGGCCGACACAGTCGAGATGCAATCTGCGTTAAGTTTGACTTTGGGCCATCGCCACTTATACAACAAATGCCCCTCACAGGTTAAAAATATTCGGAAATCTCTATGAATGAAGCCTGTTGTTCAGCATTCTCGTTATAATGTTACATTAATTATAGCTTAACGAATCACGAACGGTTATGCATCTGTGAGGTTGTAAGATATGCATGTCTTCTTAATGAACAAGATAATTTACTCGTCTGAATATTTGGATTTGTTTTAAAACAGTTGTTTGTAAAATATGTGTTTTCTCTGGAATAAATGTTTTTCTTTAACGATTATAAACTCTTATTTATGAATTTGTTTTTACGAGTAATAAAAATGTGTCTTTATTAAACACTAGTGGACACTCCTGCGTGCTCCGCACGCCAACTCCGTTGGAACCTTCTATACTCATATGATATGTTTTCTTTATAATAAAGATGTAAGATTAATAATAACCTTAAAGCTTAGATGGTAAATAATGTTAAATGTTCAAATCAAATCATTTCGTATATTTTAAAACAGCAGTTTGCAGGTTAAAAAAAACAGCAAAGCTCAAGATTTAAAGAAAACATAACCCAAAAAGTTAGTATAGAGTGTGGTAAGTTTATTGTTGGCGAAAACATAACCAAAAAGTTAGAAATCGACTCCTACAAAAGGGAAGTGAGCGTACGTCCATCCGTACGTACATAATACGTACGTACGTGAGTAATAATATAATATAACAGCTGATTTCACCCATCATCTGTAATATTTAAACGAAACCTAGTTTGGCGTTATGTTTACAACTTCAATCAATATAAGTCTTGTGAAATTGGTTTTTTTTTTAATATGAGTTAATACGTTATAAGATTTGCTTTGAGATTATAAAATGAATAAATATCAATACAACCTTTTATTGTCAATATATTCGTTTATACAAATTTAAAGAATATATATCCATTCGTTTAACTTCAGAAACATTCGAACATCTTCGTATAACATTAAACATATTTTATTATTAATGTCTTCACTATAATATTAACTAGTAGTTCTGTGAACAGTAGACCTCGCTCGTTAAAATAGTGTGCCAGTAAGGAAGTAAGCACAAGGTTTAGCCAGCGAAATATTATTTTACAATTCCCGCTATTCCGGGATTTCTAGTTCTCGTTTTTTTCTTTTCTTGAGCTTTAACTGCTAAAGATTTTCTTTTAGAGGTATTGTGTTTTATTTAGGTTAATAATGCGTAAGATAGCTAAAAATATCAAGTTATAGAGGGAAAACATATAATTAAATATTTACATACTTAAATAACTAAAACTTAACAATGTATTTACAGTTCCATAACTTCCTTATCATATTCCAATATTAGAAATAATGAAAACAAACGATGTTAAAACGTCGTGATAGTGATCTCAACTTTATTCTCAACCCATGTACCAACACTTCCCACGGTGTCCAACAATCATTTTTTGTATGTCCTTTATCGCCGATAGGTTTCATTTGTTTCATCTCATTTTGTAGTTCAAGTAAAGCTAAGTCAAATACTTTTATGAAATTTACAAGTATTCATTTTAATTCTTTGATTTATTCTCTACACTTTCTTCTTATTATATGCCATTTTTTGCAAAGAATATATTCCTAAATTACTATTCAAAACAGGCCTAGTTTTGTTAGCAGTCTTGTAGTAGGAACATAAAAACTGGTGTTTCCAAAATAAGAAATTTGAAATTGATAAATATTTTTATATAGTTCTATTTAGAACTAAATTACGAAACGTTTTTACATTTATGAAAAAAATTTCAATAATTTTTACTACTTATTATGTAGGCCTAAAGTTGAACTTTTTCCTTTCGTTACTGAACATGCTAATAACTAATAAATGTTTCTTGATCTAATAACTTTGTTAATTTTACTTCAATCATTTTTTTACTGGCATATATGAATTCTTTGAACCTTTATCTACAAAAAAGCTATGCAACACTTTTGAATTGGTTTAGAATAAACGTATAAAAACATGGTTGAAATACAAAAACTTGGACGATTTTTATCAAATTTGAAGTTTACGGCCATTTTGTGAGCTTACCGTTAGAGGTACGGAAAAAATCAAGGATACATTTTTTTTGAAAATCTAATTTGCTACTAGCGAAATGTCATTAGTTTTTAAATTCGACTTACGGTTAAGCCACAAACTGGCTTTTGAAAAAAGCTTACACTGAGAGAAACGGTGCGGCCGCCATTTTAATTTTATTTAAGGGGTTAAAAATGAAAAATATATACATGGCTCGGCCTAGGAATAAGGAACATTCATGCAAAAAATCATCAAAATCGGTCAAGGCGTTTGGCCGTAATCGTGAGACAGACACACAGACATACAGACACACAGACGAAATGCCGAACGGTCGAGTTAAAACGGAGACCTCGCTTCGCTCGGTCAATAACTTCTAAGATCATTTGATCTATCAATTTGAAGTTAGAAAGCAATTAAAAGATACAATTTTTATCTTTAATTTTATTATGTAATAATGGATTTAAATACGAAATTTAAAAAAATAGGACTACAGTTTTATAATCCTTATAATTGTACACATTTACCGAGTTAAAAATCCCCGTCAGCATAGTTAGGTAGGCGCAGACAGTTTTCTATTAATAGTACTAGTAAACCCCCGTGAAAAATCACAGGCAGATTAATTAGATACACATCAGAAATACATCATTAAGAAAATACTATTTAAAACAACGATCTTAATCTAGTCCTACTTATGCTGACGGACATCTTTAGGTTGATTCGCAATGCAGAGTCGCTCCTTTTCGGATGCCTAAAGGTATAATAATTGGTCAACAACCTTACTTTTGGGGAGCTTTTGTGTTCAAAAGTTATTCTAATAACATACAAAATGGATGATTATGAATTTGTTTTGAATTTATTGATTTTGCATGTGATAATGGAAAAATCCTTAAACGTTATATGGCTGCGAATTATCCACTTAAAACATATTTTAACGTAATTTGAAGCGTGAAACCGTTTTTCAAAAGATACGGTAAAAAATGTTATTGGTACCAGATAAATCATAATAAAAGAGGATTACCAATATCATATATACATACAGTATTGATAGCATTACGTTTTTATGCCATTTTTAGGAAAACAACTACTATAACTAGTCTGTTGCTACATTCAGCCCACATTTAGTACTGCCGCAGGCTACTGAAAAAAAGTAAATGTGTGCGGTCGTGGGGCTCCCGTCAGGAACGAAGTTCAACACGTTTTTTCTTCAACTCTTTTACCAGCCTTAACGGCAACATACACACATAATTTTAACCTTTCAATTGCCGTTTATTATTAGATTGTTTTTTATACAAATCTTATTGTTTCCATACGTTTAATGTTATTATAATAAAGGTGTAGAATTAATTATTACATCAAAGCTAAGATGGTAAACACAGTTAAACGTCCATTCATTGTAAATACATTCAATAAACATAAAATGTTGGTTCATCAGTCTAGGCCTAACCTAAAATTATTGTGTGTATGTTTAATTTATTTTACCAGTCTTAACGGCAACATACATACAATAATTTTAGGTCAGGCCTAGACTGATAAACGAACATTTTATGTTTATTGAAAGTATTTCAACGCTTGACTCGTTCGTTACTCGTATTTTATATTTGTCATTGCCATAGCAACCAATTAATAACACTTTTTTGTCGTTATGCATTACATTTTCTATTTGTTAACTCCTACCGCAACCCGCGTTAAGGAACTTCGTTCCAATTAATTGATAAAACAATTTACAATTTAATAAATTGCGTTTGTTTTACATAGGCCTAAAATGTGATCAGTATGCACATAACCTCAAAATATATAATGCAAAACTATTCAGTTGGAGTGGGGGACTAAATTTTAAACTGTTTAAAATCAATAAAGGCTATTTTATTTGTTTATCGATGTCATTGCATATCTAAATACTGATCGATGCATAAACTAGGCTTGTACCAATTTCATAATTGAAGTAAGCCTGAGGCCATTTTAGATTTTAGGCCTATAGGCCAACATCTGAAGCAAGCTGTTTATAACGGTTTGAATAAATTCACCGGTTTATTTAGCAGCTGATTTTGTTGTGCCAACAGTTAGACGTGAGTCCCAACAATATTAAAGTAAGAAATAATGGATGTTATAAACGATTTCTGTTTACGTTCATAAATAAACTAAGTAAATGTAATTTCATAAATAAACGAAATAAATAACAAGTTAAATTACACAAGGATAGCTTTATGTATAGTGAATGAAATATTTGTTCCAGGGATATTTACTTTTGTAAAATTGGTGCAGGTGTCTTCTTCACTGTCTATGGATTGAAAACTATTCGTAAGGCTTTTATAAGGTATGATTCGACCTTACGGTATGATTTCTTACATGAGGGAGCATTAAGCATATCTAAAGAAACGACTATGAATACCAGCCTACGTGTTTAGTAAAACAAACCAAAATGGCGGTTAATTCGAAAACCAAGCATTTCCGGACAAATTTATTAAAACTTCTTTTCTTTTTTGGAACGAAGTTCCTTAACGCGGGTTGAGGTAGGAGTTAACAAATAGAAAATGTAATGCGTAACGAAAAAATATTTTATTAATTGGTTGCTATAGCAATGACAAATAGAAAATACGAGTAACGAAAAAGCTTTACCAAATTGGTTGCTATGGCAATGAATGTAAATGTATTCAAGACACATGTGTTTTGGTTCGTCAATTTAAATTAAGAGATGATCGGTTCCGTCCGGCGTATTTCAGATATCATCGTCAAGCGCGTTACGAAAAAACGTTACCAAATTGATTGCTATTACAATTACAAATGAAAAATACGCGTAACGAAAAAGCGTTGTGGATGTGTATGATCCAATTTGATCCAACACACGCATACCGTTTGACATATCAGGACCAAATTTGGCACAGTGGTTAATAGGTACAAGAGGGAGTTAACGCCTTAAACATTATTTCGTCGACTTACGTTTAAGGCGCTAAAATATAATAACTACCCTAAAATTGTTCACATTTAATTCCCAGAAGAATAGAGTGCTGAAAATTTGCAAATTGTTTCTTATGTTATACGGTACACAATAAAATTAGAGCCCTTGCATTTTGATTATTGGAACGAAGTTCCTTAACGCTGGTTTCGGTAGGAGTTAAAAAATATAAAATGTAGTGCGTAACGAAAAGAAAGCGTTATCAAATCGGTTGCTATGGCAATGAATGTAAATACATTCAAGAAACATTTTTTGGTTCATCAATTTAATTAAGAGACTATCGTTCCGCCCGGCGTAGTTCATATATTATCGTCAAGCGCTGAAATATATAAAATAAACATAAAATGTTGGTTCATCAGCCTAGGCCTAATCTAAAATTACTGCGTGTATGTTTAATTTATTTTACCTGCCTTGACGGCAACATACATACAATAATTTTAGGTTAGTCCTAGGCTTAAAATTACTTTCTTGGCCTAACCTAAATTATTGTATGTATGTTGCTGTTAAGACAGGGGAAATAAATTAAACATACACGCAATAATTTTAAGTTAGGCCTAGACCGATGATCAAGATTTTATGTTTATTGAATGTATTTACAATGAATGGACATTTAACTGTGTTTACCATCTTAGTTTTGATGCTATAATTAATTCTACATCTTTATTATAGTAACAATAAACGTATGTAAATAGTACATATTTGTATAAAAGACAAACTAATAATAAACTGTGATTGAGAGTTTAAAATTATCTGTGTATGTTGCCGTT
Source organism: Philaenus spumarius (assembly GCA_018207615.1). Taxonomy (NCBI): domain Eukaryota; kingdom Metazoa; phylum Arthropoda; class Insecta; order Hemiptera; family Aphrophoridae; genus Philaenus; species Philaenus spumarius. Next base: position 401,065 of record JAGFPH010000529.1, read on the forward strand.
AAGGCTGGTAAAAGAATTGAAGAAAAGGCGTGATGAACTTCGTTACTGACGGGGGTCCCACGACCGTACACATTTACTTTTTCTCCTATAGAATAGCCTGGTGCAATATTTTCTATACACTGTATAACTTAGAGTATCGAATACAAAAACCGATAAAAGATTAATTACAATTATTTCGTTTAAAATTTACACTTTTGCCATTTTCATATTTTGTGCATTTCGTGTTGATCACATTTTACAACGACTGAAAATATCAAATGTGAAAGTACAATACAACTTTTTGACAAACATTGAATACCCTAAAGAAACCTGCATACAAATTGTGCTATAGAAATTGGTAAACAGTTTGAAACAAGTCGTTAACTTAAATATAGCAGAGTCGATGTTTCTAAAAGCTTTGCACGGAGCTGTGTAACCCAATACAATATAGTTTTAGAAAGAATCTATTAAATTAAAATAAGCAACGGAGATATTTTTAGACAACTGTTTTCTGACTAGAAACAAAGTATCTTCAGATTCCACTTAGCCTGGCGCTGGATGACATCTTCCTCAACCCACATCCTTTACATAAGCTTAGTAAAACATAACGCCTGAGCCTAAACAGAAACGAAAATGAAAAGATTTAACAACCAAGAGGATTCTGTAAACAGAGAATGAAAAAAATAAACAGACAACTTTAGTTTGCAATAAAACTATCGACTGACAGAAATATATTTAACTTTTATGACACAAATGCAGCTAACAATCTTTGGAAAAGAAAATTAATTATATAAAATTGTAGTGAAATGTATATTACATTTGAAATAAGGTTAAGGCACTATAATCACTCGCTGTTATCTCCACTTCACTATCACTTATATTGAAAATAAAATTCACAAACACACAGAATATCCCACTAAAATAACCATTACTGATAGCAAAAACTTTAAAAGATTGGATTATGAATACAAAACAGTTCAATTTTTACCAATAGAAAATATCATCGGAACTACGTAAATAGTCCCGAAAACTTTACCAAAATTATAAATTTGTATAACAGATTCTGTATGATACCAGTTCGAACCCATCGAATTAACCAAGAAGGCGTTCTATTCCACTGTCAAAAATTTCTCGCGTCCGTTTTGTTTTCATTTTTCCATTGTGCCGTCTCAAAAAGAACACGAAAAATGGAAAACAGAGCCAATAACGGAGGATTTCTAAATGAAGAACAATTCTGTAACAGGTCGGGGGGTGGGGGCTAGGGGTGGAGCGTGGTAGTGCCGTGTGCAGTACACCCAATGACTAGGAACCTCGCGGGTGAGGGCCCTTCATTCGAAACATTACCCTGCGGTAGACAAGACGCGGTAAGCCATTTAGTAGTGAGTGAACGTTTAGTGCGACAGGGCTACCCAACGACATAGATTATTCGAAAAGGTAGGCAATAAGATAAGGAGCGAGCAAAGTGTGTAGAAATAGTGATCAAGAAAGAAGAGTAGATAGGGTAGTGATCGTTGTTTGATTTGTTTTTGTTCATTTTTAGTGTTTCAATGGAGAAATTATTGCACATATTTTGAAATAGTTTTCATTGATACTGGGAAAATTAAGTTATAACAAACGAACTGGGTAGTAAGAAAAGTTGTGGGTAAAATGTTATTTGAATATTTTTACAAGTTTTAGCTAACTTGTGTTGTTACGAAGAAATTATTATAAATATTTTTAAATAGCAGCAAGTTTTTAGTTAATACATGGGAAAATAAAATGTTGTTATGACAAACAAAGGTAGTAAAAAGTTGTAAATATATTTAAGTAGTAACGAGTTTTTAAAGTTTTAATTAATTTTGGGAAAGTAAAGTTATGACAAAGAAATTGGATAGTGAGAAAAGTAGTCAATAAAATACCGTTTGCACATTTTTACAAGTTTTAACTAACTTGTGTTGTTTAAATGAAGAACAAGTTTAAAATATTCTAAATATCAACAAGGTTTTTATTAGTATTGGGAAAATAAAATGCTATTATAAAAAACAAAAATGTCAGTAAACAAAGTTGTCAGTAAAATGTTATTTGAACATTTTAAAAGTTTTAGTTAACTTATAGTGTTTAATACTACATTAAATAGTTTTTAATTTATGAAAAATAAAACAGTTGGTTATAAGAAACATTTATATGACTTATTAATAAAGTAATATAGGTTTGATAAATAACTATAAATATTTGAACAAATTTACTGAATGATTTATTAGAAGAAATATTATTAATTTCAAATTAATGTATTAAACTAAATAGGTAAACATTTTTAAGAAAAATATGTTTTCGAATAATTAAACTGACGAAATATTTATAAATATTTACAACAATACAACAAAACAAAAGAGTCTTTGGATTTTAAATAAATCTCTTCAATTAATATAATATTGTAATACAAAAAAGAATTCTCTTAAACCCAGAATTAATAATCAGAATTTAAATTAGGACTTGGAGGCTTAAGCAGAAGTTGAGGATTAAAAAGCAATTCAGGTCAGAATTATTATAATACTGGACAACTTTAGTTAAGCAATATAGATAAAATACAAATAAGCTACAAATTATTGAAATTTTTAACGAAGACTTGTTGAAATTTTAGGAAGGTGTTAGGTTATAGGATAGATTGCCATATAAGGCTATGGACGTGGGTCCGCCGTGGGCCAATAATACTCCGGTACCTCTTCTGTCTCGTATCTCACACTCATAACTGTTAAGTTTTCATGTTTTATTTTATACATTTAATAAGAATAGAGTCGGATATGAATAAATAGACTGCGTTATTTAATTTTTAATGATTAACTTTTTCTTACAAACTGGCTTCTGTGTTTACTTTGTTTGCATATTCAACTTTCATCCGCCGAAAACATTTTTCAATTAGACTTTCGTATTTATAAATTTCTAATAATTTAAGAACAAAAATATTAATATGTTCATTTCGAAACGGTATGTTAAAAAATATAATACTGAATTTCTAAAAAAAATATTATGGCGTAGAATAACTTATACAAAAAGGCAACGACTGTAGCTGAATTCGAACCTACAACATTCTAAGCCGTAGAACAATGAACTATACTCTACTGGCTGAGCTGTCATTGTCTCATTTTTCTTTTGGATATACAGTTTTATTAAATAATTTGGATGACATTAGGACTTAGGAAACCCGTAACTAATTTAAGCTGAAATAAAATAGCACTTTTAGCAATTTTTCTATAGTATAAGATTTGTTAGTTGTGGTGCCGTTGTTTTTATTCTCTTCGTCTACCTTGTTTTTTGTTTGTTTTTTTTTTCAATGTGGATTTTTGGGGTTATGTTCTTAAATGAAAAGATCGATAGTCTCATTTGTATCGAAAGTTAAACCCGACAAACCTAATTGGAGGTTTATTACTCTTTTTCAATTCAAACAAAATAGTTAAATTGAATTGCAGAAATGTATTAGAATTCTTATGAAATGAAAGAATATTTCTAAGAATACGTCCAAGACATTTAATCAAGATATGATTTTAGAGACGAAATAAAATCTTAGGTATTTAAACAAACCCAAAGTATGTACATTTTTAGAGTGATCTCATTTCCCCTTCTTAAAACGCTGGAAAAGCAACGTATTTACAAATAAAAGTAATAGTATCGGACCAATACCAGATCCCAGTGACGTCCCGTTGCAAAGGGATCGTTTCTTACACCTCCGTTACAACGGTTTCCACGATTCGAAAACAGGCATCGGATATCGGACCGACAAAAATATTTCCGTAAAACGGGCGTTCCAAGACATAGGCGTGCCCCGAACCACGGATCTATTTTTACCCCGCGAGCCTTGACTGGTTGGTGCAGTGTGCAGCGAGTAGGCTGAATCATTTCTTCAAATATAACTTGGCAGGCTTTGGCTAGTTTTGATTGATTTGTTTTCACTTTGCTGTGACAACGTAGCTTTCGTTTTTAGTTTGAATTCGTCTGTAATCTCATTTCAACTGAAATCGTTGAACGTACCCGCTTTAAAAGTTTACAAATAATAATAACAATTTACGTTGAATAAGTTGCGCTTTTCAAAACTTCAATATTTCTTCTTTTCTTTCTCTTAGGTAGGCCTACTTTTAAATGTGAAGAAATCGTTGGTTTTATTGGTTTAATACGAACTTTTACAATTATTTGTATCTTGTCCCATTTAAAATTCAAAAATATAAAAAAAATAATAAAATAAACATGTTTGTCTATAGTCAAATAATAATATTAAACACAATTTTAGCTTTGATCTATACTGAACATACACATGATTCTTTAATGCATTTAAACTCATCACCATAGCAACCAAGTTAGCGAATTTTGACATTTTAAAACATGAGAAAACACTATATACATTTTAGGGATATTATGCCTGCCAAGTAAACTATTTTAACACAACTTACAAAATGAGGAAGCGTAATGTCGATTTCATAGGTAGCGTGACGCGACTAAACCCATAGAGCTGAGTTTATAGCTTTGGATTTACCACTGCCTATTTTATTTCGTCGATTTCTTCTTCTTTTACTATCAGCTGTTACGTTAAACCTCTTGTTTATAGTACGTTTGTAAGCCAAAGAAGAAGAAGAAGAAATCATCAAAATCAAAAACGCAAAGAAAGTTTAAGTGCGTTTTCACTTCAAAAGTATAAACGAACGATTAAAATTAAAACAAAATGTTCAACAACTGTTTTCGGACTGTTACTGAGGGTAAACAATGTTGATGAAGTTTTGTCAGAAAACAATACATAACAAAATTAACACAGTTTCTCGCAAAAATGTTTAAACAGTGAGACACGTTTCGACGGCCAAGTCGTCATCATCAGTGACGCTTAACTTTCCTAATACTATAGTAATCAACTATATTTAGACCGCACCCCTATCGAGACACTGCCTTTTAGTTATGAGTGTATAAATTTAACTGCCTGATGATGGTGTCTTGGTCTTAGAAACGCGTTGTTAAACGTTTTCAAGAGAAACTACGTTCATCTTATTACTCAACAAAAACTGTTAACGCAATTTCAAAACACATCCGTGTATACAATAAAACCAACCCGTAAATGAAACAAAATAGCGCTGTAGTTTAAACTAAATTAAATTATATTGGACCGGGGCACCGTCCGTAAGGAATTTAATCGTAAGAATTCAAAATACGTTGAGGTTAGGAGTTGCAGTCTGTAAAGAATGTCTTCCTAAAATGTAAGCCAAGTCTAAATACGTTCCAGCTTCCGAAGGACCAGAGCCAAATCTGTTGTTACGAGATATAGGTCAACGTAAATTGTGAAGGCGTGTGGAAAGATTGGAGGTGTTTATGAAGTAGGAATATCGGCCGAGTCGAGATCCGTGTAAACTGTACGAAAATAAATAATTCGAACACCCATCTAAACCTATGTCGCGAGTTAACGAATTTCCAAAATTAAGTCATATGTTTCGGGCTTTCGTCCAACTATTTGGGAAATCGGTTTACTCACGAAGACGATGAATACTGTGTACGAAATATACAGGGTGTCCCATAAGTGCCAAACTTCGGGGAATGGTTCTGTGGGTCAAAATAAGAAAAAAAGTTCATACAAACATAGGTCCAAAATAGCTTCGTTTTCCAGATGTCCGCCATTTTGTTTTTGTACAAAATAATTCACGTCTAGAGAGCTGACTGATTGAGTTCAAACTTGGCACAAAGTTTAACCTAACAATGATATATCTCAAGAAAAATAAGCGATTAAATCCAATCGTGCGTTTCAAAATGACGGCTGTTTGAAAATTTCAAATCTAAATTACTGAAAAACCGTAAATTTTAACAAAAAATATCTAGATACCTTTTCTGTAGCACTTTTGATTCCCTATCGGATGGTGTAAATGTCAAAACAATCGGATAAAGGATAATAGCTGAGTTAAAGATAATGACAGTAAATGTACATACAATATTGTAGTATTTAGTGTATCGGTATAGGATGCCGAGTTGAACAAAACAATTATTACACATAACTTGACTATTATCCTTCGTCCGATTGTTATGACAGTAACACCAACCCATAGGGAATTAAAAGGGCTACAAAAAAGGTGTCTTGACATTGTTTTGTTAAAATGTACGGTTTTTGTGTAATTTAGGTTTGAAATTTTCAAACAGCCGCCATTTTGAAACGCATGATTGGATACAATCGTTTATTTTTCTCGAGATAATGGTTAGATTAAACTTCACGCCAAGTTTGAACTCAATCGGGCAAACCGTTCTCTAGATATGAGTTATTTTGTGCGAAATACAAAATGGCGTATATCTGGAAAACAAAGCGTTTTCGGGCCCATGTTTATGTGAACTTTTTCCTATTTTGACCAATAGAGCCACATCCCGAAGTTTGGCACTTTACTTATGGGACATCCCGTATTAGTAGAATTGTTGCACCTGGGCTCATGCGGTGCTTCGTCCCCTGATTATGGACTGATTCATAACGCTCGCAGAGCTGATTCACATGCGGATTTGCACCGGGTACTTTTATGGTACATTACGTTTTGCTGGGACCAGACGGGCTACAAGGTGTGTACCAAAACTATAAGACGGACTTAGAAAACCAACGTGTGTACCAAATTCGGAGCAAATCGGACGTAAAATGCGACCGTTAGAGTGCAAACACATATATACTTTTATTTTATTTAAAAAATAATAATGTTCGGTGATCATTGACCACTCTCGACCATAAGAGTCACTGCAGTAAGTTCATCTCTTCTAAGAAAATTCGCTAATAATTCAGTTTTGTATAGCTTAAACTGACCAGTACAGAACACTATTTTGCGACTAGTCGAACAGCTTTTAAACTCTTTGAGTTTATCGCATTAAAATATTATAACAAAATATCACATTTCTAGTCATATTCCACATCTTCAACCAATATGTGTATGTTTGAAAATATCACCTATTATATAATTTAAGCCATTGGAATAGTAAAGTTTGTTCGATTTTCAAATCACTGCAGTTTCATTCGAAGAAAATTAGGGACGACCCGAAAACAGCACAGTTTATGCAAAGCCTTGAAATGTCATGTTCCTTGAAACAAGATAAAAACAAAGGATTTCCTTGCTAAATAATGAGGGAATAGGAAAGTTCCAGTGTGTCCAAAATGCGATGAAAAACCAAAATTGTCTCATAACAACGGCCTTTGAAACGACGAACAACCAGTTTCACACCCAATCATCCGAAATCGGGTTCGAACAATTTTAAAGTTTTTCTTACAATCTTACTAATTTTAGAAACCCACAGAAACAGTGTACAACTTAGAGACGCACTCCTATTTCCAGTATATAAATAAACACAGATGTATTCTCGGCAAAGTTAAGTAAGCATAAATGTGTTCCCGTTGTGGATTTATTTTTGTTATAAAATATTTACTCAAACGCGGATCTGATGTTTAGGTTTGTTTGATCGATTAAATCTTTAAATAATATTTTTTGAAGTTATACTTCTTTGCGCCCATTAGACACTTTGGGATGGGATGTTGGTCGAGAAACCGCGTCACGCTG
>JAGFPH010000529.1:408579-462164 GCA_018207615.1 Philaenus spumarius
AAACCGCGTCACGCTGAAAAGTAAGAACAAATTTTTAAGAACTATCGATTAATCGACAGTAGGGTCACCGAATCCACAATATATACATACACTGATTCATTTCGACGACACTACTGTCTTGCAGCGCCATATATTGAAGATAAATATATTGAATAATATTGAAAAATGTCTTATATTTCATTTATATATCCTGTCTGTTTGTGTGCGTGAGTGGGTGTATGAGAATGGCCAAAGAAGTATAACTTCCACCGTGTGGTCCGACGCACACCCAATTTTTTTTACTTTTTTTTATTGTCTGCTTTACAGAGTTGATGAAATTATGATAACAAAATAATTGTTACAGTTTAATAATAATAACAAACGCAATATTTTATCAAACTAAAGAAAAAATAAAACATCTTTTTAACAAAACAAGAAAAATACTGAAACAATAATGGAAACCCCGAGGTAATAAAATTTCTTCAACATATATATGTCTATCTATTCTATACTAATATTATAAAGAGGTAAAATTTGTTTGTTTCTATGTAAGGGGTAATCTGTGGAACTAATGAACCGACTGAAGAAATAGTTTTACTGATAAAAAGCTACACTATCGATGAGGCTGTAATTAATTATGATAAAAACATTTTTTTTTATTTCAATATTTGTAAATTTAGTCGGAAAAATCTTAGATCGGGCCTAGACTGATAAACAAACACATGTATTTACGTTTATCACCACAGCAACCAATTGAATAAAATAACAGATAAAACAGCTGGTTGAACGAATATTTTCATTAACAGCTGATTTCAAACTTTGAAGCAATCATTCTAACTTTCAGGTTCTGGTTCTTTTAACCTTTATTATAACTGCTGTTATAAAATTTAAGAAATAATTTGATTTCAACATTTAACATTGTTTACCATCTTAGCTTTGGAATTATTATTAATCCTACACCTTTGTAAAACTTTATCAAACTTCTATGATTATGTGTATAGAAGGTCCCAACGGGCTTGGCGTGCGGAGCACGCATATGTTTACCCTAGTACATAATATATTATAACAATAAAAGAAAAAGTTAACGAGACGCAGCCGAGCGAGTTCCCAATAAATACACTCTACTATATTCATTCAAATCTACAAAATGATGGACTTTCAGTCGTTTTACGCGGATGCACATATCTATATATAATGTATATATACTTATATAAACACAAACACAATACAGATTCATTATCTTAAGCATCTTACAAAGCAAATATAAATATTTCACGATATCTTATTATAATTGTAGATGTATACCAAAACACAGGCACTCAGAGTTAGCATACACCCTTGGAAGGATACAACAGCTGAATATAACACCAAAACGTTCACGATGCTGACCTTCGTTAATTTCGATAATAAACAAGTCTCCTAAAATACAGACAGTCTCAAAGTGACAGTCTAGATATTACTTTAAAATAAGAATGTACATCTTCATCTTCGAGCAAAATATTACGTAACAAATTAAAGAACTTCTGACTGTTTGAACATGTTTTAAAACTTCCCGGCATACAAATAAAAAAAAATTAAGGTGTAGAAAATATGAAAATAATTTTTTGTATGAAAAACCTGTTTGTTCCATATCAGTCCAAGTAAATTTGTTGACACTAAGTTATTTTTAATTCACTATCAAATCCACCTTTACATTTTTGTTTATTTGTCGTATTATATTTTTAATAGGGCTTTGTAATTTTTAAACAATTATCGTCTATAACCGGTAATGTTTTAATCCATTCAATGTGTGTATTTAAAACATTATGATAATTTTAAAAAACATATTGGAAAAACAATACTGCTACACAATAATTTAAAATTATGACCCAGTGGGCACGGATGGGTACATAATTATATAAAGACATCGGTCCCATGGGCGCCCATATGATATTTTCTAAAAGGGGGCTGGACTGGGGTATGGGTCTTAACACGTTCACTGCTAAGGACGCACATGTGAGTTTGACACTGAACACTATGAGAAGCGGCCGACGCACAGTGCATTGCACGCCAACCCCCGTATTGGGAGTATTTTCAATTCACCATGCATTGCGTGCTTCCCACGCCAACCCCCGTTTTGGGAGTATTTTCAATACACAGTGCTTCGCACGCCAACCCCCGTATTGGGAGTATTTTCAATGCACAGTGCATTGAGTGCTTTGCACGCCAACCCCCGTGTTGGGAGTATTTTCAATACACAGTGCATTGCAGCTCATGCTTGAGCTCTTGTAAAAGATAAAATAAGTATATGTAAAATAAAACGGCACACAACATTTAAAACATATTTTAGTGCTAATCTCTTTAAAGAAAAATACCTGACTATAATCAATAATATACATATTTTCCTTTCCTTAGGAGCTAGGGGAGCACCCATGGTATGGGCGCCCATGGGCACGGATGAATACATAATTATACAAAGACATCAGTCAATCGTAATACATAATTACTAATGATTGTCCATCATACACACAACACGCTAGATTCAGAATGCAAATTGGACAAAAAGAATACTTGTAACATCGCAGCTAGTCTCGGAAGTGCATAACAAGCGCCTCCGGCACTTCCGGAGGGGACCAATTAATTGACGATGCAGTATCTTGGGACAGTCAGTCTCTTGGGAGAAGGCTCGTCGATTAGGCCGCGCTTGTGGTTCCTCTCCGTATCCTTTTGTCGGCAATTAAATAATCGTGTAAATAAAAAAGGGAAAGTAGGATTTGTTGAGTACTGGATTAGCACCGAAATGAAAGAAAGTAATAAGAAAGAAATATTTTCTTTCCCCGCGGACCTTCACGCCATCTTTTCAGCTCGCAGGCCATCCTGACAGCTCCGGAGTTGAAGCGGACCAAGAACAGGCGGAGGACCTAGCGTCACAATTGGTGCGAGAAGGTTTCCTGTGCGCCAGGTTCACAAAATGATGTACTCTTTTATGATTAAAAAATCTAGTCTATAAATATTTAAAATTATATTCGTTCCGTTATTAAAACTCAGCGACAGGCTCTTTATCTAGTAATTTATAACATAAATTCCACCAACATCTACAAATGAATTAATCCGTTTTATATTCTCCTGAGGCTTGTTTGAAACGACCCAATCCATGGACGCATTGTTAGGATTTTGTCCTGTAATCTATGTGTTACTTAAAAGTACTGTACGTATCAATTATTGCTATTAATGTTTGGCAGTAAACACGTTTAAATACAAGAAGGTCAGTGGTTTATATTCGTTTTTTAAACATCGTCTTCTCTGAAATATATACACTTTGTTTCACATTTAAGGATTGTCAGCAACTAGGGAAAACCCCTGCTTGCTCTGCGCGCCAACCCCGTTGGAATCTTCTATACACATAATCGTGTTGTTTTCTTCATAGTATAGATGTAGGATTAATAATAACCCCAAAGCTAAGATGGTAAATAGGGCCTAATGTTAAATGTTCAAATCAAATTATTTCGTATATTTTATAACAGCAGTTATAATAAAGGTTAAAAGAACCGGCCAAGGCTCAGGTCTACACTTTAATAAAAACCTTACCTAAAAGTTAAAAATACAAATAATTGCTTTAAAGTTTGAAATCGGCTGTTAATGGAAATATTAGAGCAAACAGCTGTTTTATGTGTTGTTTTATTCAATTGGTAATGTATGTTAATATATTCAAGAAATATGTAAACTGGTTCATCAGTCTAGGCCTAACCTAAGAATTTTTTCCGACTTCATTTAGGCCTACAATTTTGAAATAAAAAATGTTTTTATCAAAATTAATTATAGCCTTTGTTACTCGGGGATAGTGTAGCTTTTTATTTAAAAAAAAATGTTTCAATTGGTTCAGCAGTTCCAGAGATTACCCCCTACATAGACACAAATTTTACCTCTTTATAATATTATGTTACTCTATAACCTAAAAACAGTTAAATCTAATATCTATCACAAATCGTTTATGATATTCTATCTTAAACTAGCACCAGTAGTCCCTAAAATGTCAGTCTGAAAGGAAATGTTTTAAAAAATTTCCTGACTTCCCTTTTACAATACCCCCAGACCTCTACAAACTAGATGCCCCCCTCCCAAAAAAAAAAAAAACAACTCCTATTTAACCCACTGTGTTAAGAGAGTTTTGAAACATCCAGCATGTATTTAATTTATGTACAAAGTTGAAACAGTATTTGTATTTATGGATTAGGCCTATATCGTCCAATTTAATACTCTTACAGTCTGACGAACTTACGTTTTATAAATCCAAATCCATGATAATCGATTATTTCTTTCGGCTTTCTCACATCGACAACGGATTTCCAACATTGTTAACTTGAAACCCGCTTTCTTTACCACTCGGATGTTTTGATGTGTTTGTGCTGACGGTGTTTAAAAAACTAACTCTTGATCGTGTATTCATATCGTTGGTGGGAACATTTGTATTCAACTGCTGACAATTATATTCGACCTTGGCTACCTTCCTTCTATCAGGCGCAGCTGAGTGTCGCAATGTAAGAAACAGGTCTTGCATTGTTGTGACGTGTGAATGTTTGCGCCAGTCGCTTATCTCGCCTTTCCGATAGCGCACGTCGGCAATGTGAGCATGTGTAGTGTGTTCTTTTAAAATCAGGTAATTCTAACCTCAAACTCTTTCTCTACTTTGTATTCGTGTAAATTATTATAAATCCTATTAATTAAATAACATAAATCTATTTATTTGTTTAAAGTGATCTATTTTCAACAATTACCAAGAAATCTATACTAATATTATAAAGACGTAAAATGTGTTTGTTTGTATGTAGGGGGTAATCTTTGGAACTACTGAACCGATTGAAAAAATAGTTTTACTAATAAAAAGCTACACTATTCCTGAGTAACATAGGCTATAATTCTTTTGCATAGAAACGTTTTTTATTTGACATTTTTTAAATTTAATCGGAAAAAATTGTAAGGTTAGGCCTAGACTGACGAACCAACACATATTTCTTGAATGAATTTACATTCATTGCCGTAGCAACCAATTGAATAAAATAACAGATAAAACAGCTGTTAGCTGTTAATATTTCCATTAAGAGCTGATTTCAAACTTTGAAGCAATTATTTGTATTTCTAACATTTAGTTTAGGTTTTCATTAAAATGTAGACCCAATCCTTGCTGGTTCTTTTAGCCTCTATTATAACTGCTGTTATAAAATATACGAAATAATATGATTTGAAAATTTAACATTGTTTTACCATGTTAGCTTTGGGGTTGTTAATAATTCTACACCTTTATTATAAAGAAAACTTAACATAATTATGTGTTCAGAAGGTTCCAAAGGGGTTGGCGTGCGGGGCACGCAGGGTTTTCCCTAGTATTTTATACGTTTAGTGCATAGTGATTATTCTAACCTAAAATTTATACTTTTTACTACGTATTTGGTTTGAGTGAAATGCATCTTACTTTTTCCATTACTAACTAACCTCAGAAAGCCTACACTATTCGTGCTTTAAAAGATTATAAGTGAAATTTTAAAATAAAACGATGCCTACTAGAATTGCGCCCGAGTCCCAGTACGAATCAATTTATAAATTTAAACCCGAATCCACGTATATTTAGTCCAGTGTTTCGTTTTCAACAATATGCCAATAATTTGCAATTAAAGTTTGGTAAAGAATGTTAATTCTAACCTAAAATACGTATTTTTAAATGTAGGTGATGGATTTTATCAAAAAGTACACTATGTTTTCAGTATTAATAACGTAACCATAGTTGATGCGCTGTAAGTTTACCACTAATATTAAAACAATCAATAGTCAACTCATTTTGATAATGGCAACTAAAGGAAAAAACATAATATGTATTACCAGAATGAAGGTTTAAGCGGTAGGATTTTTCATTGATTTTTGTTTGTGCTTGCTTTTACCTAAAATTTAAAAAAAAAACCGTTTCCTGTGAAGAATAATTATTACCTGATTCTAAATTTTCCAAGTTGGTTACTATGATAATAAATTTAAATACTTTAACTTTTTGATCCAAAACAGTTCAGAATTTTTTTCGCGTTTCACGTCTGTCCGAAAAACCGCTAACTTGCTCATCATTTTTAAATTTGTTTCATTTTCTAAATAGAAACTCTAAATATTTCAGAGATAAACAGTGCCCTAGATTAGTCTCTAAAAAGCTGTCTACATGCAAATGAAAGTTTCGTCAAAATTGGTTCTGCCATTCCGGCGGTACACTTCTATAGGCGCACTTAATATATTTGAGTTGGGTATATAAGTGTAACAGATTGTCCTACGTCATAGGCTTAGCCCGTCAATTTTAACACAATGTATAGTTTAATTGTTAATACCTCTGAAATGGATATTGTGCTTCCTCATTTCATGATACGTTGTGCTAAAAAGTTTACACTTCTCCCGTGTGTTCTTGAGCACACAATTTACATTTTTTTTCTTATGGGACGAAAACGAGAATACCAACCCCTAAAACAATACATACGGTCTTCATAATTAGCGAATTTCCATAAGAAAGACGAGCTATTGCAGTAGCTCTTGTGGTGAGACTTAAAGTATGGGGTGTCAATAAAATTGGCACCAATCCTAGTCCCCCAGAAAACGTTTTGGGGTGTCATTAAATTTTCCAAGTCGCTCGGACGAGTTCGTTAGCCAAACAATCCAGTAACCAGAGGCACGATTTTTCACAAGAAGTAAAATTCTTGAGATTTTTCGTACTAGAATCAAACCTTTTTCGGGGGGTTTATCCAAAACAAAATTAGGAGATTATTCTACATTTTGCTTTTTTTACGCGACCTTAAAGCCCGTCTGGTTTCCCCGAAATCGGTAAAAAAAATAAAATACCATAAAATTAGGTACCATTAAAAGCAAGTTTGTCATCTGCGAGCGAAGTGAAGTAGTCCATAATCCGAGAGCGCATGATTGAGGTTCAAACTCGCAACGCTAATGTTTCTACTAATATATTTCGTACACGGAGAGAGCTATTCATCGCCTGCATGAGTAGACCAATTTTCCAAATGGTTGGAACCCTAAAACACGTACAGTACTTTATTTTGGAAATTCGCTCAATTCACGTCAGCGGTTCAGCTGCGTGGTCAAATTATTAGTCAGATGACAAATTTATTTCATAAATGTTTATAGAAAAAGCCATGGAATTTCCGTCTCTACCGTCTTTAAAGGTTAAAATGGGGTTGCTAGCCCTATACAGTAAATATAAATTTCGCTAACTTCCCACAAGCTAGAGAGCTGAAATTTGGTACATAAGTGGTATTCCAGAAAGACAAACAATTTCTATTTGTATTACTTCAGTATAAGAGAGAAATGTGATAACTAGCCTTAAAATAAATAAATAATTCTCTTATTATGAAACTACAGACCTAAAACTTGGCAAATATTACATCTTAACAGGTAGAACAGAAAGAACCATCACATTTCAATTATTTGGATCAACTTGTAAGAATGAAAAGTGAAAAGAACGTGCTAAACAAAGGGCGTAGCGGGGGCGTACACAATATTACAGATTTTGGAAGCACCTGTTCAAAGTGGATCATAACCAAATTTGGTTCTGGCTGCGGCCTTATTTTGGTAGTTCGCCAAGAATCCAACCCGCACATGCGCGCTGCGCCGGTCTAATAATACTTGAAATACATCTTTCGGTCTTGGAATGTTGGATTGTTTTAGAGTGGGCGTATCTGTGACAGAGAAATCTTTAGCATGAATCTGTGTTTTACAGAATACATAGCGCATAAATAAATACAATTAAAATAACAGCCAGAAAAGTTACAAAACGAAAAAAATATTGATTGAACGTTAGATCTACGCGTCTATGGTCTTGGTTTTGAATACCCATATTAGGGTTTAATTAATCTGATATTTAACTAATTATAGTTTGAATATGCTTAAATTCATCTCGCTTAAATCGTTTAAAAGGAAGTGGCCATTTTTTCTTTATGTGGTAGGCCTATTATTAGGCCTGTTAGACTAGCAAAACACTGTTCGAACTGTGTTAATTCCAGTTTGTACGACACAATTACCAAGCAATGTAGGCCTAATTTATTGTTTACCTTATTTTACAGTAATATTAGACTATGTTTGTTTAGGCCTACAGAATGTGAGAATGGTAGGTCTAATGTTGAACAATCTGTCGTAGCACACTCAAGTAAAAGAATATTAGGCCTACTTCTTGCGTTACGTGAAATGAGATTCGTTCATTTTTTTAGTAAACTTGTTTTATTTTAATGTTTCTAAACTTATTTCTAAAAATAAACTCCAAACCTTTCTCCAAAAATAAACATTGATTGCCATTAACAAAAACTATTGCAGTATATATACCGGGTTTGGGGTTTATTTATAAATCATTTGTAACTGATTTTGAGGTTATGTACACGTACATTTTCAAAACAACCAAACGTAGGGTAAGGCGGGGTAAGATGACTAGGTTAAGCTTCTACAATTTTTTCTGGCTACTGGGAATGGATTACAGAACTGAAATTCGTATGAGAACTTCTTCAATATCTTACCTAATACCACGAATTTTTTCAATTGTCTCTTTCATCTTCAAAGGGACGAAATACGGGTTTTCCTGAAAATTGTAACTTTCGTCATCTTACCCCAGGTATGGGGTAAGATGACTAATGGGTGTGGGTAAGATGACGAACAAGATCTGGCGTTTAAAACATCATAAAAATTTTAAATTTTTTATAAATCTTTTAAAACATAAAACACATATAAACATAAAAGTAATTTAAATAAGAACTTCTATAAAACTTTTACTGGTAAAATGTATTTAGGCTAAATGCAGTAGTCGCAAGTATATGCCCTGAGACTGGCCTCTTTCTGGTCCCATCCGGAACACTCAGAATGAGCCCACTTCAAGCACTGGCTACACTGATACCACAGTTCATCCTTGCCTTCTTCCGAGCATACAAGGCACAATTTATCTTCTTCAAAATCCGGCATGTCCATATCATCGTCAGTGTCGATGTAGGATAGGCCTACTTGATGAGGTAGCTCGTCGTCAGAAGATGAAGAGAAGACCAATTGACGTCGTGGTTTCTTTTTTTTTGCTCTATTGTTTTGTTGGCCTTTTTAGTAATTTTGTGCACTTCTCTTGCTTCTTGCTCCTTTTTTTCTGTTCCAACGCTTCTTTTACATGAGTTCCTGATAAAAGAAATGACGGTAATTTCTTCCTTGGGTTTCTGGCAGTCTTTTTACTAGCCACTGGAAGTGGAGGTAGGGTCGAAGAAGTAGATGGAGTTGGATCCGTAAATTGGGAGACCATTGGCTGAGGCAGAGGGTGCTGGTCTGCAGAAGAAGTAGACGGAGGCGGGTCCACAGATTGGGAGGCCATAAGCTGATGCTGAGGGTGCTGGTCTACAGAAGAATCATTTTCAGTAGGTGGTATTGCAGAGTCAAAATTATCAGGTGACAATTCTGGCCGACGTTCAAAGGCAGGAGCAGTCAATTCAACACTTTGTATATCAGTAGTCAATGATGGCTGAAAATCTTCATCCCTGAAAATGTTACTGTCAAAAGGCTCAATCCCCGTTGCTCTGAACGCATTAACAGCAGTCTGTAGAGTAGTAACCTTGAGATAAGCATTACAAAATATTTTTGGAATATGTGTTATAGTTATGCAAACGCCTGGGTTGGATACCAAAAAATCGTCACACGCCTGACTGTAGGCCGTCTTTAAAGGACCATAAAACCCGACATCCAATGGCTGCAACCTGTGGCTGGTGTGAGGTGGAAATCCGAGCATGATTATCCCATTCTCTCTGCAAAATTGAATAGCTTCAATGGTTACATGGGACGCATGGTTGTCCATTAGGAGTAGAAGTGGATGTGCAATACTTGGGCGAGTGTACGAGGCAAAATATTTCAAATAGTTAACAAAATTTGGAGCTGTCATCCATCCTGAAATATGCGGTACTGCTGCTGAACCTGGAGGGGCACCTTCTAAAAATTTTGGATTCATCCTCACCCTGGGATAGATAAAATACGGAGGGATGTAATTTCCAGTTGCGCTCATGGCGCACACACACGTGACCGTAACCCCGCGTTCAGCTGACGAAATTTTTATCACTCGACGGGCACCGACAGGGCTGATGACATTTGGAGTTTTTGTTGCCACAGTGGAAAATCCAGTCTCGTCAACGTTATAGATTTGTCTAGGTGTAAATGAGTATTTCAATCTGACATCTCTAAGCAACTCGAAAAAAGTTCCAACATTTACGCGGTTGAATGCCATGAGCCGAGCAACTGACGTGGATTCAGGTTTTCTCAATGTCAGCCTGCATTCTTTCATAAATTCTCTGACGAAGCCTTCACCAGCAGATTTTTTGTTTAAATTAAATCTATGGCACACACCATTTTTTTCAGCATAGTCAAAACATATATTTGCGAATTGTTTTCGTGATAGACCAAAGGCTCTTTTATCAATGTCAATAACATATTCTTTCAGCTTTTCCACCTGTAATGCAGAAAAAGTTTTTCTGAACCTCCCTAAATTTTGGGGGAATTCCACTTCAATTTCTTTTCCTTCTGTTAAACGAACTCTTTTTTCATATATCTCCTCAGTGTAGGTTCAGGTATCTTGTATTTTAAAGCTGCAGCGTTCACACTTGAAACCTTGCGTGTGACATCTGATATAGCTGCCTCCATGTCCTTATTTCCCCACTTTTTTCTATCACTAGTTCTCACATATTTTCGTGGCATATTGAGACTTGAAAAGACGTGTCTCACACCTGAAATCAATAACAACCATGCATTTAGGATTGAGAATAAATCATAAATGTAGTTATTTAATACCTAAATATACTATATATTAAGTGTAAAAATATAATATGAAATTGAAAAGAATATAGGGTTTTATTGAAATAAAAACGATACCGGTATTAATATTGAAAAAAATGTGGGGTAAGATGACGAATTGAAAACCATTCGTCATCTTTCCCCGTTGAAAATTAGTCATCTTTCCCCTTCCCGCCATTTTTACCAAACCAACATTTATCATTGACAACAACTATTGTTAAAGAAATGAATGTCATGTGAGTTTGTAGGTATTAAGTCATACTTTCAGAATATTTTAGTGAAAAAGTAGAAAAACTTACCATAGAATGCTTATTCCTTGTGTTTTGATGTTCAAAAATTAGAGAGAAATACGTTGAATATTATTTTTTTGTTACCACTAACATTCACGTGAACGAATACTTGTTTATACTAGTGAGTAGAGATGGGCAGGTCCGGATGGATACGGGTCCGCGGACCTGTATCCGCCGCCGGAACTGATGGATGTAGGTCCGAGTGTGAGTCGGACACGTATCCTTTTAACGCGGGAATCTCTTTACCTTCCACTCCGTATTCATTTCGTTCATTCCAGGATCCAGTTCCGACCAACCGTCTTTTGTCAGCGTTGCGTTGTTTACAATTCATAGATTAAACTCGTGTGTTTTCTTCCCGATTAAGTTTATTATTATGAAATTAATTTTATTAATTTGTTAATTATTATTTATGAATAATGAAAATAATATGTTTGTAGTAATACAATCCTTCATCATGATATTTAGCTTGGAATGGGTAAACTGGTGGAATTATCCTGATCTGATTTATTTTTGTTTAAATGATGAATGATGTAAATGTTAAATAGAAATGTTTTGCTTAAAATTATTATTTCTTATTTCATTAATGTAACGCATTTAATTTACACTTGTCAAACATAGTAAACAATTACCATACATTTACGATTTATATCTAGGCCTGTATAAAAATAGACCTAATATTGTGAATCCATTATTTTGTAAAAAAATATTTTACCTAACATACCTACAAATGTTTTTCTAAATAAAAATATAATGTAAATAATTATATTATTATTCACGTCTTGAATTAAATCAAAAATATTTATAAAGCCTACAGTAATACAATCATATCAGTAGATGTATAAATATTTTACTTAATATAGGTCCATTACACGCTACAAAATAAAATCCTAGCCTGGTTGCAGTACAGACTGGAATGGATTGGATTCATGTCAGCAATACACTCCGACTGGATTGTATACGACCACGTGATTCATGTCCACAATTCATTCCATTCCGTCGGCCTTGGCCGGACCCATACAGGTCCGTCGGACACGGTTCCGGGATGTAGGTCCAGAGAGCTGGATGTAGGTCCGGACACGGCTCCTTAAAAATCTCGGACCTACACATCTCTACTAGTGAGTAACATTGCTTCCCGCTAGAGGCTAATATACTAGCAAGGACGTGCTGCTATCTAGGATTAATTGTGAGAAATACTGAATTCGTCATCTTTCCCCATTCGTCATCCTACCCCGCCTTACCCTACATTAAATAACATTAGAACCAACTAGCTCTGTGCTGCTTTCTGTTATCGTATCAGAGTAGTCCGACTAAAATATTAATTACATTATTACGTTATTGTAAAATAACCAATTACATGGCTCGAATAAAACATCTGTTCAATATTAGTCTACCATTCATGGCGTCATGCACAATGTAGCAAATGGGTAAAATGTATCTTATTTGAAAAGCTCAAATAGAATCTGTTTTAAATGAACTAAAACTTTTCGGGATATTGTTTCCGACCACTACGACAATTAATAGCACTAATTTCACAAATACTGTAGTAGCTTTCGTACTAGTAATTTTGTTCAGTTTTAATTCAAAAGCTTTCTATTTACATTATAAATGTGTGTGTTTTGGCGTATATTGCAATGTGTTTACTTTCTCTGTTACAGGTTTCACTGAGTGATACCCAAATCTCTACACGATGCCTTTCAAGCCAGCAGATAACCCAAAGTGCCCCAAATGCGGCAAGTCCGTCTACGCCGCTGAAGAAAGAGTTGCCGGTGGACTCAAATGGCACAAAATGTGTTTCAAGTGTGGTAAGTTTACAAAGACAATTTATTGATATTTTGAAATTGTTTTAATGAGTAGGACTATAATAAGAGTCAATAATTCTTTATTATAACTGTTGTGCTTTAGTCATTTCGTTTACAACTCGTATTCTAGGCATTAGGCAAACTCTTCCACATTACGCTACACTTATTTACAATTTATTTAAAGATGTAGGGGTTTCCATAACCTAAAAGCTGAAAGATACGAAATACCTACATCAATTTTTTAAGTTTACCAGGGGCATTTCGCATGATCAGAAATTAAATCAACGAACCCAAAAACACCCGAATATCGATTTTCGCTGCTTTTCATCCACTTTTAGATGTTTCAAAAAATTATGCACTTTTAGATGCACTTTATGCACCCGCGACGCATTTCCGCTTTCTCCCGAAACTGGTCATAACAAAGAAGGAAAAAATGGGATATTAATTTTAAAATATGCCTTCAGTGTTGGTTAGTGTTTTTATAAAATAATAGGCTATCATCTACAAAATAGTAGGGCTACTCTAGGTTACGACTAGTTTTTCCCAAAATATATTAAATCAATAGTAGGTCTACCTGTCTATACCATAGGTTGGCCAAAGAAGTATAACTTCCACCGTCTGGTCCGACACAGACCCAGTTTTTTTTTTAATATGAGTTATAGAACGTATTATAGTACGTATAAGATTAGCTTTGAGTTTATAAAATTAATATAAATACAACCTTTTATCATTAATATACTCATTTATTTATAGAAATTTAAAGAAGAGCTACCCATTGTTTTAACTTCGGAAACATTCGTACTTCTTCGTATAACATATAAACATATTCGATTTGTATTTCTTCATTATAATATTAATAACATCGAAATCATTTGATATATCAATATGAAATAAAAAGCAATTAAAAGATAATATTTTTTCTTTATTTTGATATATAATAATAAATATAAATACAAAATTTTAACAAACACCCCTACAAATAATCCTCATAATTGTACACATTTACCGAGTTAAAAAAATCCCCTCAGCATAGTTTGGTAGGCCTGAATAAAGTCTGTTTTTCAATAGTATTTTTATAAATAATGTATTTCTGATGTGTATCTAATTAATGTGCCTGTGATTTTTATAAAATTATTGTTAACCTTTTGTTGGCCAATTAAAACTTTAGGTACCTAGCTTTTAGATTGTTATACTACGTAGGCTAGATCAATAAATATAACATTAAAAGTTAGCCTACATGTTTCTAACTTATCGCTTCTGTCTGCAGGTTTGTGCAGCAAGTTCCTGGATTCAACAAATTGCTCAGAACACGACGGCGAAGTATATTGCAAAAATTGTCACGGACGTAAATTTGGCCCCAAGGGCTACGGTTTCGGTGGTGGTGCAGGTTGCTTAAGCATGGACAAGGGAGAACATCTTGGAGAGTAAGTTCATTCATTTTATCGCTTTTAATTTTGCTTGTACTTACATACTTTATCGTCAACGAAAGGAGATACATGGATATAATTTTATACTTTACTGCACAATAGATCTTACTTAACTTTCAACTTTTATGAATATTTTCCTCTTTCGTAGTTTTCTTTTTATAACCTTAAATTTTTCGGTAAAACAATTCAACGAATTTGCTTTTCAAAATACTGTTTAAGTTCTAAGTACGTTCGATCTAGAAATCACCTCCTAGTCGTCATTATGATGGCTAATAAAAAAAATAAAAATAAAGTCAAACGGTGGTAATGAACAACAAATTAAAAACTAGTTCTCACAAACTACTACTAAAATTATTAACCTTATAATTACAGAATAATTTTGTTCATAATTTGTAACCATTTATCTCCTTTCGAAAAAATACTTTAACAATTTATCTAGAAACAGAAATATTTCAAACTACTTGACGTAGTATCCCTTGTTATACGGTTCTAATAAAACGACTGGGTAAAAAGGTTGGGCATTCTTTAGCTTGAGGGCATTTTCCTTCCATCCCCCAATGTCTTAAAGTTCTTGTCTACCGCTAATCTGCTTCTAAGTTGACAGCCCTTTTTCTAATATTTAAGTTGAAGGTTTTTATGTGTTAAGTTTAAATCATAGGTACTAAATAGACGATATTTCATTTAGTAATAAGGCTATCCATTAAAATTGCACACTTTTTACGTGTTGTAATATTTGCATTATAAAGTTGTACAGGATTGCGTCAGGTAGCGCTAGTTGTAAGAAATTGACAATGGTTTTTGTACACTAGCACTTTCTACCGGAATATTGTAGACACTACAATTTCCTCAGGCTTAGTGTGTAAAATAAATCAAAATAAATATTGGATGAAATATTATAATATTTAATTAAATATAATATGTTCTCTTTTATTCAAATAGTTAACACAAATTCAAAATATTTCTAGTTCAACTAAACATGTACCGGTAGTCAATAAAAACTTCTGCTCGCAATAAAATTAATTATCCTCAAAATTGTCTTTTTTTAAATTGAAAAGAAAAAGATTTGATTAATTCTGGCTAATAAACATGTTTACTTTATTTAATCTACACTTCAAGAAATTTTTAAAGTCTAATAATTTCACACAATTTTAGTTCTTGGTTATGTATTTATAGTTATTTACTACAATTATACATTTGTAAGGATTTTTAAACAACATTTTGTATTTGCTTATCAAATTATCCTTAGGCCTGTGTATTACACTATCAAATTTCTTTGTCAAAAAGATCTTTGATCAAATTTCTTTGAAGCGATATTTGATAGTGTAATATGTACCTAATCTTTTATCAAAGTTGGCATACGTCAAATTTCTTTTGTCAAAGGTTCTCTAATGATCAAAGAACTTTAACAAAGAAATTTGATAGTGTAATACAGGCCTTTTATCTGATTCTTTTATAAAATCTGAACTGTTCTTAATTTAAATTATGTATTAGATTAATTTAATTCATTATTATGTTGAAGCTCAAATATAAAGCTTAAATTGAAAACATTTTTTTTAAATTGTTGTCAATCTTGTAAAAAAACCCTTTTCTGTTTAAATACATACGGTACTTAGTATTTGAAATATACTTTTTGGTTTCTAAGTGTTACCTCATACTACTTACATAAAATTTATGAACATAAATACATTTGAAATCTAACCTCAGTTTAGTATTCATTTTTAACTTTTAACTGAGAAAACATATATTACATAATGTGTAGGCCTATTGCATTACATAATCATCAGCTGTGTTTATGTAAAATATAACAGTTACAATTTTTAAGACTGTACAGTATTTGAAAAAGATCGTGTTTAATATTAAAGAAGTTTGACATATTATCAAAATTGTCCTTAATAACCTTTATCATTAAAATACAAATATTTATAAAAGTTTTAAACAAATTATTGAGTCAAATGTAGGTTAATATACATTATTATTATCATAACAATTGATATAAAAAAATATGTTATCACTTACAGTCTTCAATAATAGTTAATTTAATTTTCATGTGATTGTTTCGGACACCCAGCCCCATTATCGGGTGTTCAATTAAGTTAAATTATTGAACACCATAAGTGAGGCTAAAAGAAAAATTAAGAAAAACGCCTATATTTGAGCTTATTTACATTTATAAGGATTTAGATTTAAACCCAATTTAAATTGTAAGAATTGTTATGGATAAATGCATTTTGCTGTTTTCGCTACAACCGTTTTTTGTAACAAAGGTTTTAGTTTTGCAATCTCCATAACGATTCTTTAACATGTCTGGTATGAACGCGGTGCATGACCTTCGATTCTGTTTTGTTCTCAGTCATTAATAAACATCCCAAAAATCTGGCCCCGGCGCCCAAGGGACTCTTCAACATCTGCCCTTCATCATTCTACCTTTACGCCTTACTTTTTTTTTATCGTCAAAACTATGTTTTTGAACGAAACGGAAAATATTGTTATATTTTTTTAGTCATAATCTTGTCGTAATTTGTTATTCATATGTTTGTAATCAGTATTTGATATTAAAAGATTTTTTTTCGATAATTTATACAAAGTAATTTGTATGTGATGTGAATAAAAAATGAGAAAAGAAGTTGATTTCCAGCAGAAAAACTTAAAATGTTTGAAAAAATCTTTGTATTTAAACCTCACCACATTTGGATAGCATCCAGTTTGAACTGATCTTGAAAAGTAAACTTATAGTTGAATATGATTTCAATACATGTTCTATGTTACAACTATTACAGTATATTGATTTGTAATAAAATATAAAACTGCATAAACAAAAACAAGAGTTTTCTTTTATAAATAATATCTAGTATCCATATTTTATCCATACAGTTTTTTTAAAATAGATTGAAAAGTATAATACGTACAACATATTATTTTATCAGTTCTAGCTTTGTCATATCGGTAACTTTTGCTAATGAATTCCAACTTTAAAACAAAATGAAGTAATCATTTCAGTACATAAATAGATTAAAATATGGTACCTGCCCAAAATTTGTCAAAATTTACCGAAATGCAAATTTTAGAATTGGCAGAAAAATGTGTTAGGCCGATATTTAATTTTCCTTTAAAAATTTTGATAAACTATAAAGATAAAAGAAATTGTTTGATTATTTTGTAACAGTTAAATTGAAGTTACGAAAGGTACAAGTTTTTCTAGTACAAATAAATATTTGCTACTAAATAGCGTAAAATATAGAAAGCGATCGAATCAAAGTCGAAGTTAGAAGAACAAACCCAATGTACATAGAACTAAACCTGGTAACATTCAAAGGTTCGCAATCGGCTTTCAATATTGCTTCAGCTTCCAGAGCTTCCGGCTTACTGGTCCTCCATGCCTTGAAATAAAATTTCAAAATATCAACTAACAAATATTTCACCCCCAATGTAAAAATGTCCGGTCTGGAGGACCAACCTGTACATTATTGCTTACATGTGAATCAGTACCAAAACCATACGTGTATGTTGTTATTGAGCTAAAACTAATATAGAATCGACCATCCACAGTCATACGCTTTTCTAAATTTAATACACTCCGATTCGATAAGAATTTTCTGAACACGAATCTTTTTACATGAGATATAACTCGATCCACGTGAGTCTGAAATAAGGTTTTTAAGCATTTAGACATAAATTTACAAAATAACAATCGTACTATTTCTGGTTATATACTTTAATATTAGCCTAAGACTAATAAAATAATTCACTCAGAACAAGATAAATTTTCGTTTGGATTTAAATACATTGAACAAACTAACGCTAAAAATTCCTATATTTAAAACATACACCAAACTGTTTTTACTCGCCATAAAGCTGTAAAAGCTGAGCAATACTCAAAGCCGATAGAACCAAACCAAACGTCATTTCACTTAACAAACACAATCCAGTAAGGCGTATGGTGAACATTCCTTGGCGAGTATTCAGATCATTATGGTGAGACATTTTTCCAATTTTTCGCAAGCTTGGCATGACGCTGCTTCTAATCGGATCCTTCCGAACACTGTTCTTTTCTCTTGTCACTTAACACTCCCACCGTATCCTGCTCTAGTGCGACATCTCTTCCTCCGTCTTACACCTTGCATTGCACATAACTCCGTTTCGCTTCTTCCTTCCTTGTTGCATGGTTATGAGGTGATGGGATAAAGGAAAGTGCCCTTACTTATAATATAATCTGTAGATGTATTTAATTCTATACGATTTAAAAAAAATTTATTAGTAATTCAACTTGAAATAGTGTATGACATTTGCTATGTCCTTTGCAGCCTTTTCCCATTACTTATGACCAGTAATATGGCTCCTTTCAAACACTGCCAACAACATTTTTAGTTTCAGCTTTTCTTATTAGTACCTAATAGATAGCTGTATATTTAGCTTAATATGTGTGTTAGTTACGTTTAGGCTATTTAACTGTTGCTTTTATTGTGGTATGTATCATCATTAATAATGTATTAATGTTTTTTCAGGGTTGTTTTTTAATGCTTACACCAAGTGAACTACCATCTACATATATTTACTCGCAAATACAAATATTAAACTACAGTAAAGTTACAAAAACAATATTTAATTTCTTTCACAAACCAAACAATGTCTAACTATAACGGCGAAAGAAAGAAAAAGAAACATTTTCATATTGCTACAAGAATTAATTGTTTTCAAACAAAACAAATCATAATTAATGAAATTATATTATTATAATAAAATCACATAAACAATGAAAATGTATTTTAGTGAATTTCTTAATGTTTTTAAGCCGCAATTAAGCTTTATTAGTGTATCTAACAAATGTTAACGTATTTGTGTTTATTAGTTTATTGTGCTGTTTATAACTATTGTGATTTTTGTTGATAAAAAAATTATCTAACCATATAATAAACGAGTTAATATTGTGTAATACTAAACAATAAAATATGTTAACAAAAGCTGTGAACAGCATCTTTCTTCAAAATCTTTACATAAATGATTTTTCTGTAGTTGTGTTTTTCTTTAAACTTATGAGTCATTTTACATTATTTTTTGTGGACAAATAATAATTAAATTTTCACTAAACAAAATTACGGAAATTATAATGACTTAAAATAATGTATTTATATATTTGCGAATTTTATTAATACATTTTCTTTTAGCGTATAATATTTCTAAACACTGAGAATAAACAAAATACTGTGAAATGTTTAAATCTGTTGTTCTTAATAAGAATCATAACACAAGTTTACCATGGTAAAAACTTACACATTCAAACAAGTCATTTAAATTCAAGATTCAATGTTCCACTTTTCACGTAATATTTCATCAATCAACAATAAGAAACGCCAAAAAACAACACAAACGTGTTCTTTTTTTATGGTTCCAAATAAAACTGTTCTTGATTCTCTTGTTTTAATCATTTTAGGGTCGATGAAATCTTCAACAGATCCACCGGACCTCTGGAATCCCGAGCCATCGCTAAGGCTCCCGAAGGCGAAGGCTGCCCCCGTTGCGGCGGTTTCGTATACGCCGCCGAACAGATGTTAGCTAGAGGAAGGGTAAGTTGTCTTTTAGAAAAAAACATAATGAAGGAAATAAATATTTAAAACAATAAATGAAGCAACTGATTACTTGCTAGGGCTATCACAGATCTTGCTTCCACTGCTGCAAATGTAAAAGGACACTCGACTCGTTAGAACACTGCGATGGCCCAGACGGGGAGGTCTATTGCAGATGTAAGTGGATGCATGGTTGGTTGCCTGGAGGATGAGTTTACATTTTGGAAAGCATTTTTGAACCTTTTAGATCTTGTACGTTGTATTTATTGTGCACGGGTTATGTTAATTTATTTTGAAAATTTCAAGTATTTTACAAATTTTTCTTAAATATCTCTCGCACCAACTATAAAATTTTATTTTTATAGTTTATTCCATTTTTCCTATGTATATGTTTTTCACAAGAGGTGATTCTAAAAGGGGCCGAAATCAGAGCATATGTGGGGATGTCCTTGCTTCAAAACTTCAATTAGTGAATTGCTACTTCCTGAAATGTCTCAGATATTGGGGGACCATCAAGTAGCAAGGGGTTACAGTTAGTATCATCTGTAGGACACATAAACAAA
The DNA here is from genome assembly GCA_018207615.1 of Philaenus spumarius. NCBI lineage: Eukaryota > Metazoa > Arthropoda > Insecta > Hemiptera > Aphrophoridae > Philaenus > Philaenus spumarius. The sequence goes on from JAGFPH010000529.1 coordinate 429,011, forward strand.
TAGCCTACTAAAATGCTGATTTTGCTCAAGTTAAATTCGTACGCATATTCCCCAAATACCCATTGAACTTTATCCATTGCTTTGAGTAACTGGAAAAATAAATAATATATTTTTGTTTCCTTAATACGGTCGGACTATTTCTTACATGGCACATTGGTCGTCTTCCCTATAAACATGTCAGAGAAGGAGGATTTTGGTCAAAAATTAATACCAATGTCAACTATATGTCTTAACACCTATATACAAGCAAACTTTCAGCACCAAGTGAATGTATTGAAGTACATTATTTCCAATCTGTTAGTAAACTACTCAATGGATTTCAATCAATCTTTTTTTTTATTGAATTACTTTCCATTTTCAATACTGTAAATTTTTTAATTATATTATTCAGACTTGAATTTGTGAGTGTGTTTGAGATACAAAAGTTCATTCCTCAGTTTATTTTAATGTTGAATTAATAGCAACTTTGACGTAGAAGTTTAGTTTTAATAGTTCTGTAAAACCACGGAGGTAAAATGTTTGGTTCACCATGTATACATTTTAGTTTGGATTAGTAAACTGATGGGTTTTTATATTGCATGTCATTTTATTATCTTGATTGTGACCGAACAAATCTCAGTAGCTCCTGTCTGCACCTTTTATTGTATGAATATACTTACATGTACAGTATAATAAAATCGTTGATTACCTACAGTATAGTTACCTGTGATTATCAATGTAAATCTTTCACTAAATACACTGTAGTTAACCCCATCCTAACTATTACAGGAGTATATAAAATCTTACATTTACTTTTACCTTACATTTACCCTTTATACCTTTGTAAATATCAATCTTTTATGAAATATAGTGAACACTATGATTCCTAGTTTAAAATATTTATCATAGCCTAATCAATCTAGTGATCCCTTTTCAGCACTCATATTGTAAATATAAAACTTCCAAGGATTCTCCTCACCTGTATTCTTACAACTCCTCAATTAATTCTTACAATTCCCAACAAAAACATTTCATTGATACACTTTAGTAAACCGTATACAAAACCAAGATTTTTAATGTAAATCTTTTGTCAGGAAGACTGTAGTTTACTATAAGTAGGCCTACATCAATATGATTCCAAACATAAATGTAAACAAAAGTTTTGGGGATTAAAACACCCTCTAAAAATTTACTTAAAAACACCACCCACACAACCACTTATGATTCTAATTATAATAAACGGTACCAGATAACTGCCATATACTTTCTCCCAGTTGAAACCTTATATCTTCCCAAGAGTAGCATAGGAGGTGGTTATTTAGAATTGCAAAAGTAGGACATACCATGGAAAATATTAGATGCATGTAACTCACATCCATATTATATTATTATTAAAACTATTCGATCGATTTCGAACAAATTTGCACCAAACATGTCAATTAGGCCTGTATAGATGCAGGAAAAATGGTTTTGGAAAAACAACCCCCTTTTTGGTCAAAAACCCCCAAAAATCAGTTATTATTATTACCTAAACGAGAATTTTTAGAAAGATGCGGTTTTTGCATATGGTAGGGTACATTAAGGGCTACAAATAAGCCAAATTTTATCAAAATCGTTAGAGCAGTTTTTGAGAAATTTAGTTTTTTCTCGTTTTTTGGCCATTTTTGGGGGTAAAACCCCTTAAGAATAAAAAAATTTAAAAAACGCTCGGAGATATTCCAGAACTACACCTACAGACCAAATTTCATCAAAATCGGACCGTTGGTATGGTCTCCAGCTCTGTACACATCCTAACAGACACACGGACAGAAATCACCAAAAAAACACTTTTTTGGGTTCAGGGAGCACCAAAACAGATAATTCCACTAAAATTTCAAATTTGAAAATTTTGACGAAAAAAATACTTTTTCCATATACGTATAGCAGGGAGAAATTACACTGTGTATGTACTGTAGTTGATCTCATGTAAAGCATTGATTCCAATTGGAAATCTTTGACTGTGTCCGTTAACCTCATGTAAATCTTTCACTGTGTAAACTATAGTTACCCTCTTGTAAAGCATGTAACCCTAGTGTGCAAGTATTACGCATGTTACAGACATTTCACAAAGAGTGCTTCAAGTGCGGAGATTGTGCGAAACGACTGGACTCCATAAGTTGCTGTGAAGGACCAGATAAAGACATTTACTGCCGAGGTTAGAATATTTTCACATCAGTTTTTAAATTTGTAGGTTAGGATTTTAAAAAACAATACACTGTTCCCTGAAGGAAGGCTAAATGATTATTTTGAAAATTGTGTTGATAATAATTAAAATTATAAAAGCATTTATAGATTTTATATTGTTTGACAATTCAAATTTTAAAAATCAAAATTGAACTAGTCTTATTTTAATGTTATATTAAAACTAATTAATACGACTTTTATCCAAATTGTAAAAGTGTTTTAAATCAAACAGCTTTAGTTAAATTAGATTATTTAGTTGTTGTAGTATTGAAAATTCAGTCAGTAATAACACAATCTAAAAGCTTTCTCTCGTCATACCAAAAATAATTCTACAGCTGAAAAGATTCCTTTTATTTAAAATAAAAATGATTTTTATAGTTGCTTGTACATTGATTTTTTTTACAGAAAATAATTTATTTCATAAACTAAAAATCTTGATTATATGAACAAATAGAAAGCAGGCCTGCTTATGAAATGCATTTAAATTTTTGAAGGTATATAAAATTTTTTTTGTATATTAGGTATTTAAAATTATAAGTAATAATACTGAAATTATTATCGTTTACCTTCAATAGCATTATTTTGATGAAAAGTGTGATAGAAAAGCAATATTGTGCTGGTAACAAATTAATATAAACCAAATGAGTAAATTTAAAAATATATATATTAAAAGCATTCTCTTTTCCTCAAACAATAGCACAATACATTTTGTAACTAGATATCAAAATCTAGTTAGTAATCTTTTAACATTTTTGAGGTGCATGTATAGTTTTGATCATGGTATGTTTTTTTTAAATATTGTAATAATGCATGTTTTGTATTTTTTTGGACAGTATGCTATGGTAAAAAGTTTGGGCCCAAGGGCTACGGATATGGTCTGGGCGGTGGAGCCCTGCAGAGCGACCCAAGTGTGATGTGCAATGGGTACGTTTTGATTTTGATTAATTTTTTAAACTGTCATTCACAGGTACTCATTGTGAAACATTTAGCTACTTTAAAACTAAAAATTGGTTTCTCTGAATATTGCAAATTTTCAATTATAAATATTCACTAACAATGACACGCTTAACTAAACAATTATTCCGGTTTATGCAATGAGTATCAAAATGACAGTTTATTTTCTAGTTTATATTTATAGCTAATGTTCTATATTTGTTGTACGCAGTGTGCTACGCCAAAAGATTTGGTCCTCGTGGGATAGGTCATGGTGGTCTAACAAGTGACATCTATGAAGATCGTTGGGACAGTGGGTAGGAATGGTTCTTTGTGGGAATGCTGGTAGCCATGCACGGTGGAATTCCCACACCTTTATTTGACCTTCACATCTGTTGATTCCTGTTTTTCAATAATTTTCATCAGCGTGATCTCCCAAAATATTTTATTCTTTGGTGGTAAATAAAATCTATCCCAAGAACATTAGTCGTGATTGAAGTCTACAATATAACATCCAATGTACCATTCTGGCCTATTGACAAGTAAATGTTAGTTTATACTTCACAACAACCAACAACTTTATTGATCAGAATACGGATTGTCTAAACAATGCCATTTCAAAAATTTGTTTCTATAACTCTAACTGCAAACAGTTATTTCAAAATTTGCAGTTACAAAAATGTAAAAGTTTTACTAAGAGCCAAAGTATGATACTGGACAATATAAAACAAACAACACAATACAACAAAATATTCTTTAAATTTTAAAATGAATAAACTGTATTAAAAATCACTGACCATTTTCTCATTACTTTCTAGCTTCTGACACTCAAGAGAACAACAGGCTATCGTTTTATTAATAAACTGATGAAAATATTGAATTATAATTTCTGCTTTTCAGTTCCAACTACATAATTTACTCTAACCTTCAGCTACAAGGGAAACAATACAATAACTTGCCCAACTACACATTCATTCTCAAAATAGATTTTTATTTGAACAATAACTCTATCCACACTTTGTGTAATCCCTCACTTCAGCCTTAATTGTTTTATGAATAGTTTGTTCTTAGGCGAAAAATTGTTGATTGCCAATCGCTCTAAGCATTTACAATACTACACAGTAGAACTGCAGTTATCCGAATCAATTGGGACCGGACTCCATTCGGATAATCAAAAATTAAAATAATTGGATTTATTCTGAAAAAAATCTTCGGTATTTGCTTCGCGTTTACGCGACTGGAGTAAACTATCCGCACATACTACGGTCGCGTATACACATTTTATAACTTTAACGTTTGAGTACTATCATCGCGTTAACACGTTCACTGCTAAGGACGCACATGTGAGCTTGACATTGAACACTATGAAAAGCGGCCGACGCACAGTGCATTGCGTGCTTCGAACGCCAACCCCCGTATTGGGAGAATTTTCAATACGCAGAGCGTTGAGTGTATTGAAGCCAATTTTAAGCCTATGTGCAATAACGCACATAGACAGAATCATTATTTTGCAAATCGCAGTACGTTCACGTATTATTTTTTTTCTTCTGAAATTCTGAAAGCAATTCGGATGGTTGGAGTTCGGATAATTGGAGTTTTACTGTATTGTTGGAAAACATTTTTTTATAAAACTTGTCACAATCTAGTTCAGTCTGAACGACAATGAACTTAATATTAAACCTTTCTGTGCATCCTTTTCACTAAAATACCTTAGGATTTTCTACCGCATGCTGGGTCATCGTATGTTTTGATCTTATATTGTTTTTGTAAATTGTAGGCCTATCCTCACTGATCCTCCATTTCAATACGACTTTATAGATGTGTATGGATCTTGCATGGATATTCTACTTGTAGTTTATTTTGTTGGTATTCAAGTGAAAATTGTTTTCTTTCAGTTGGCATGAGTTGAATGGTTATATTTGGATAGCCTAGTTGTTGCAATTATTTCATGGAAATCTGAATGTTCTACAGTTGTTTGTGATGATCATTTAACTATTTTAAAATAATGAAATATAATATTTCATTTACTTTTTATTTAGGGTTAAAACATATTTTCCTCACTCCTTTTACTCTTATAAACTGCTAAAATATTTGTGTACATTATATTGAAAAAACCTTAAAATATGCATAACAACTGTTTGTAACGATAAAATTAAAAGACAAATTATATTTTCAATTATTAGAAGCAATCATAACAGTTTTAGGACTTCTTAATACATTTAATACCGAGCAGATTAAAATCAACTTCCGATTTCATTACCGTAAATTGAATAACAACGTATACAAACTGTTTTATTTATGTTTACTTGTTGAATGCGTCCTATTATTTCTACTGTTATCAATATTTCAGTGATGCATCTTTAGCACCCAGGACAACCGTTATTGATACAGCTTGTATAAAGGCTAAGCCGGGAGAAGGTTGCCCAAGATGTGGAGGAGTGGTCTTTGCTGCAGAAGAAGTTCTTGCCAAGGGACGGGTAAGTCAAGACCAATTATTGATGTTTATTATTTAGTTTTTCAAATTACATTGGTAGTATCCATCACACATTTGACTGAAAAATTCTATACCATTTTTGTATTTTTTATTAAGATACGGAAAAATATTTAATGTTAAATAGAAAAACTAATAAATTTGTATGGGATTGACATTTTTTTAAGTGAACCCATAAATTGTTTGCCTTAGATTTTAGAATTGCATTTTCTGTCAAAACAAATAACTGGCATTTCTTTGCCAAAACTGACTTTCCAAAAACCCCTTTAACAAGTTAGTCTAATAATTATATAATCAATAATACATTTTGTATGACATTGTGTAATGAATATTATTCACAACTTTTTTACGTTAGTCTCCAGATGTTTTTGTGAAAAATTGTTTTTGTTAGTTGATAATTATACTACTTCAGAATAAAACACTTTTATTCCACTATAAGTTGGGAAAATATATTATTCGTGGAAGTTGTGCAGGAAATAACAAATTTATTAAATTGAACGGAATTTATGTTTAAAAAACCTACTAAAACATGTAAAGAGAGGCAAACATTTTATTGCGACTGTTTGAGAAGTTGTAAAGTCTAAAATTATGGCAACGCACCATATCCAAAATTAAATCAAATTTATTCTAAACTAGGGGAAACCCCTGTGTGCTTCACACGCCAACCCCGTTGGAACCTTTTATACACATAATCATGTTATGTTTTCTTTATAATAAAGGTGTAGATTAGTAATAACCCCAAATCTAAGACGGAAAATAATGTTAAATGATCAAATCAAATTATTTTGTATATTTTATAATAAATGTTCAAAGAACCACCAAGGCTCAGGTCTATACTTTAATAAAAACCTAAACTAAAAGTAAGAAGTACAAATAATTGCTTCAAAGTTTGAAATTAGCTGTTAGTGGAAATATTGGAGCAAACAGGTGTTTTATCTGTTATTTTATTCAATTGGTTTCTATGGTAGTAAATGTAAATATGTGTTGGTTCATCAGTCTAGGCCTGACCTAAGATTTTTTCCGACTAAATTACAAATATTAAAATAAAAAAGGTTTTTATCAAAATGAGTTATAGCCTATGTTACTCAGAGATAGTGAAGCATTTTATTAGTAGAATTGTTTTTTCAATTCGTTCAGTACCGGTAGTTGTTGTGTAGAGCTAAATATTATTACCAAATATATAACTAAATACTTTTAAAATATTAAAGAAATAAACATCTTACATTGAACACTGATATCTCTTTTTAATCCCAATGTTTAACAATAAAACACAAACAGCTGATCTTTTAAATGAACTATCAAAAACCTAGCTTAACAGTAATCAATGCCTGGTAAATATATAACAGTAGTTCCAGAGATTACCCCATACATACAAACAGATAAACAAATTTTACCTCTTTATAATATTGGTATAGATTTATCTGGGAAGCTCATACAATTTATTGAATAGTTGCACGTTTGCTTTAATTTATTTATCAAAAACAATTTGTCTATTGTTTTGAATACAAATGGTGCTAACTATTTAATTAATTAATCCTTATATATAATTCTGTAAGCGAAATTTTAGATTCAAAATTGTGGGAATTTGGTAAATCGGAGGATGATGGGAGAGGTATCACATTAAAGGTATCGATTCAAGGAACGAGGGAAAAATATAAGTTTTTTCTAAAATTAAAAACTAAGGGGTTTTTAAGGCCCCCGAAAAACGAAAAATCCCCATAAGAAATACATGAGAATTTAAAAACGTCTGCTTTGTTTACATTAAAACATTTGGTATTAGGCCTAAATAAATAAATTAAAGACATAAAACAGCTGTTCTGTAAAATAATATGACAGTTAATGCAAATTATATTTTTAAATAAAATCTGCTACTTATTAACCTTTAAAAGATACACGTTGACGACACACACATAGAAGAGAAAACTTATAAGTGTTATTTTTGAAAGGTTTTATGGCTGTTCTATTAACTTTTCATACATTTATACTAATATTATAAAGAAGTAAAGTTTGTTTTTTTGTTTGTTTGTATGTAGGGGGTAATCTCTGGCACTACTGAACCGATTGAAAAAAATAGTTTTACTAATAAAAAACTACATTTTCCCTGAGTAACATAGGCTATAATTCATTTCGATAAAAACCTTTTTTATTTCAATATTTGTAAATTTAGTCGGACAAAATTCTTAGGTTAGGGCTAGAATGATAAACCAACAAACACATGTATTTACATTTATTACCATAGCAACCAATTAAATAAAATAACAGATAATATAGCTGTTTGTTCCAATGTTTCCATTAACAGCTGATTTCAAAATTTGAAGCAATTATTTTTGTATTTCTAGCTTTTAGGTTAGGGTTTTAAAGTGTAGACCTGAGCCTTGCTGGTTCTGTTAACTATTATTATAACTGCTGTTATCAAATATAAGAAATAATTTGATTTGAACATGTATCATTATTTTTCATCTTAGTTTTGAGGTTATTATTATTCGTACAACTTTATTATAAATAAAGCATAACGTTTGTTTTTAGAAGGTTCTATTTGGGGGTTGGCGTGCGGAGTACGCAGGGGTTTCCCCTAGTACTAATAAAATTCAATAAAAACAACACGTTTTGTCCCAAATGATTTGAACTTTTGTTGTGAGTCACATAAAAACATTTTTTTTAAATATGAAAATAAACATTTGGTTTCCTAAAACAATTTAATACATGAATTTAAATTTCCAGCCATGGCACAGAAAATGCTTCAAGTGCAAAGATTGCCGACACGTGTTGGATTCTATCAATCATTGTGACGGACCAGATCAGGATGTGTACTGCAAGACCTGTTATGGAAAGAAATGGGGACCCCATGGTTATGGTTTCGCTTGCGGTTCAGGATTCTTGCAGACTGATGGCCTTAGGTGAGCGTTTTTATTTTTACCGATCAAACTTTCAGTGAACACAATTAAATAAACAGTGTGTTCATTTTATTTCGTATATAAAACCAAATGAAATTATTAATCTTAAGATTTTACAAGAGTATAAAGGTTGAAAAGAACCAGCATTACATTAGTCTGTTCGTAAACAAAAAGCTAACCTATGAATGAGAGATTTAAATTGTTTCAAAGTACGAAATCAACTGGAAATGCAACTGAGAAATGGCCTACAAGCCAGTTTATAGGAAAGTAAACAGTTGATTATTATTCCAACACTGGAAATCAGCTGTGCATTTTAAGTGGTAAAATATGTTTTACTTATTTATAATATGCATACAGGTACATTTAATTTAAATTACTTTTATTTTCCTCTCAAACTTCAAGTTATATTATCAAGACCGGTGTAGGCAGTGAGTGCACAATTTTAACCTAGTTTACTTGTCACTTCAAATTATATATACCATACATTTTCCATAAGTTCAAGAAATTTGTAAGATCTTTTTTTATACAAATCTAATGTTTTTAGTTGCATATTGAAATTTTACTTTTAACCATATGTTTAGTACAATAGTTTTCAGGGAGATGGCTGTGGTTTTGGCCTGCAAACAACTGTTTTGAAAGTACTAATGAACACAATAAAAACACAAATAAATTAGCAAGACTTAGTCACCGTATATAAGCCAAACACTTTTTAGAACCTCTTAAACTTTGAAAAATTATTTCTGCCCCTCTCTTCGTGTATTTTACAATTTTGTCAAACCGTTCTTTGTATCTGCTTGATAAACGCGACTCACAAGTTTATTCATGTTTTCAGTGAAGAAGAGATCTCTTCTTCTCGTCCCTTCTACAACCCCGATACAACATCTATCAAGGCAGCTCCTGGTCAGGGATGCCCTCGATGCGGTGGAGCAGTCTTTGCTGCTGAGCAACAGCTTGCTAAAGGAACCGTAAGTGGACAGTTCATTTCAAATTGGGGTCAGATGGTAACTTATAGCGAGGAAGGTTTAATCTGGTAATGAGATTGATTTTAGTGTGGCGCAGTCCAATAAATTATAAGTTACAGAATATTACTTTTTTTAAATTTATTCAAACTCTTCTATAGTATGAGGATAGTGAAGCAAAGTAACTTATTCTTAATGTGATTTTGAATTTTTTCTAAAATTGGGTATAAAGATAAAAATGTTAAATATGAAGGTTTAACCAGAAGAGACAATAGATAAAGTAAAATTTGATTAGATGTTTTTATTAGCAAATTTTCATAGGAAATATGAACTATTGCAGTGACTCTTACTGTAAAACCTAAGGTCGGGAATAGTAAATGAGCTCCGATCATGGTCCCCAGAATACGCTTTGGAGTGTCGTTAGAAATTTTATATTCATATGTATATATGTGTTCGCACTCTAACGGCTGCATTTTAAGTCAGATGTGGTCCAAATTTGGTGCACACGTTGGTTGTCTATATCGCTCGGACGAGTTTGTTAGATAAAAAAATCTAACAACCGGAGCATGTTTTTTGTCCGGAAGTAACTATTTTTTTGAGATTTTTGTTTGAGAATGATAGAGTTTTGTCTAAACAAATAAATGTAGGATATTATTCTGCACATTTTGTTTTTTTTACACGACCTTATAGCCCGCTTGGTTCCCCCAAAATCAATCATAATGTAAAACACCATAAAATTACCCGGTTCAAATTCACGTGGGGGATTTTACGGCGAGGGCATCTTCACATTTGAGGCCGACTGCCGAATTTGTACGCTGTCAATTTGTAGCGAAGCAAAGCAGTTCTTAACCGTAAAGTTTAGGTGTAAACTTGCAAAGTGAACGAAGGAGCGTGCGAGTCGGAGCTGGAGGCTTCGGATCAAACAAATTCTACTAATATATTTCATAGATGACAGCTACTCAGCGCCTTCGTTAAATTTTTTCCAAATAGTTGATTGAAACCCTAGAACATATAAACTTAATTTTGGAAATTCGTTCAACTCATGTCAGCTGTTCAACTGCGTGGTCGAATTATTATTGTATTACATTAAGTTTTATTAGTAAACATTTTCTACAAGTTAAAGACAATTAATTATTTTACTGGTTGATTATTTCAATTATTCTTAGTATGTGTTCAATGTAAGACATTTCTTCAAATTGTAGAATAGCTAATACATGAATCTATTATATACCGACAACTTAATTTCCAGATGTGGCATAAGAAGTGTTTCAACTGCTGTCAATGCCATCGCCCATTGGACTCCATGCTGGCATGTGATGGTCCCGACAAGGAAATCTACTGTCGCGCTTGTTACGGCAAGAACTTTGGACCTAAGGGCTTTGGTTACGGACACTCCCCTACTCTTGTGTCCGCCGCGGGAGAAAACACATGCTTGTAGTAAGTAACATTTACCAGACAAGTTTCAAATTCTTAAGACTGTACTTATTACAAATAAATTGTGGAGAAGATGTCTTTAGGCAACTTTTTCCGACTGCATGAAATTGTTAATAGGTGTCTTCTACCAATGCAGATGGGTTGTAGAAAACATTTTTTAAGAAGCTACATAAGTGGTTACTTCAAATTCAATTTTTATTAGTCTGAGTGTATATTTTTTATTTTTATTAGATGAGGCAAGTAGGTACTAATATCAACAGAAGCGAAAAACAATAAAAACAAAATAAATTAAAAGACAAACAACAGTCACAATTAATAAATAGAAAACACAATAAATCCACTTTCTAGTTTGAAAATCTTTCGACAGACTGCAGCACGTGATGGAAAAGCGTACAAGGAACGATTTTCCAACAAAACATCACTTGGCTTGCAACCTTTTTCCAGGGAGATATTTAAATGTATTAGGCCTATTAAATTATTATATTTACAGAAAAATTAAATAAGGGAATCACTTTGGCTACTTCAAAATTGAAATAGTTAAAGTATAGGTCTTTGGATTGTTCGGAATTTAATATTTTATGCAAATATGACTGATGCAGGATTCTAGGAAATAAAACAATATGGTACTGTTATCACTGAAATAAAAACACAACACAGCCTTTGAAATCATGATTTGTTTACTGTTTACAGTCCCGAAGGGAAAGCTTTTGCTGGATTAAAGGCGCCTGAAGGCAAAGGCTGTCCCAGGTGTGGATTCCCAGTGTATGCTGCAGAACAGATGATCAGCAAAACAAGGGTAAGAATTGAAAACTGTATTTGTCAATACACATTATTCCTAGTTTGAATTTGGTTTTTAGTAAAGATCGTATTAGGCTTCAAAAACGTATTGTATTTTAGCAATGTTAAACCCAAGTTTTTATGTTACTACTGCTGAACTGAATTTAATATTTTTGAATCTACCCCATTTTGTTTTCTAACTACATCAGCAACATAAAAGTTGTATTACTAAAGTGTGTTCTCTTTTCACAATCGTTTGCTCACAAATTTGTTTTCTTCCAGATTTGGCACAAGCGTTGCTTCCATTGTGGAGACTGCCACCGCTCTCTTGACTCCACCAATCTCAACGACGGCCCTAACGGAGACATTTACTGCCGGGGATGCTACGGACGCAATTTCGGACCCAGAGGAGTCGGCTTTGGACTGGGTGCCGGTACATTGACCATGGCTTGAACACTTTAAAACTAAATTATTAAAGAGATGACCGTCCGCCCTTAAGACTTACCTACCCCTTCCTTAGTCCTCTTATCCACTGTCCACAAATTGAACAGATTATCTATCGTAATGTTATTTAAACGTATATAAACTAGATACGTAATTCAGTTCTAAGGGCCTGGGTATATAATTTGACAGATATGTTATAGTTTTATGAATGCTGTTTGAATTAATGCTCAAATATTTGTCAGGCTTCGTTATCGATGTTTTGGCTTCATTTAGCTTGAAATTAATTTAGATTACTTAAATTTGTCGGTACATATCAGCGGCTAATTCAAGAAGCTTGTGTTCAGACTTTGAATTGAAACTATTGACACAGCGGTCAGTGGAATGTGGATAAAGGAAGGGAAACTGAAAAATTTTGTGATATTTTGATACAAGACATTTATTTCCAATATATTTATATTTTTTGACAGTTTTGTATTTTCTTTTATCAAAGTCTCACGCGATTGTAGGTCGTTAAGGGTTTAGGGCTTGTCTATGTCGGTTTGAATTAATTTTATTCGCTACTAAAGACAACAATTGCGAGTAGCTCGAATGTGCATGACATAGCTGGGACGTCGAAGGGCACATCTTCTGTTGCATTCCTATATTCCACCCTGACCACTGTGTGAATACCGTCCTTACTCCACCGATTGGACGAAAGGAACCTATCGTGAATAATGTTTTTAAATCATGTGCTGGGTACGAATGAAGTGGTATGTTCTTTTGTTATTTATTTATTTTTGTTGCTTTGGTTATATAGTATATCATATAGAACAAAGATTTGCTCTAAATATTATATATTTATAGATAACATTTCGGTTTTGGGTAGAATTAAAAAATTATGTTAGTTTACACTTTTATAATACTGCCAGATCCAATTATTGGAGATTTCCTTTCTTTATTGTGATAAATATTCACCGAGGAAAGAGTTGTTAGAGCCGTGTAGATAGAGTTAACAAAAAAGAATCGATTAAAACTATAAAATAGTTATGTAAATAGACAGTTTGTACAGGAAGGAAGTACGCAGAGTAGGCCTAACCATTTACATCCTCTTGGTAACCGTGTAATAGTTTTTGAATTTTTCCCAAAACCAAATTAGTTTTTGTAAATAAAGATTTTATAATTAATTATTTGTTATTGTTATTGTAAATAAAAGATAACTCTTTATTTGTTGAATGTACCGAGATATTAAATATCAAAGTGATTACATCCAAAGAATTTATAGTCACTACGTTCGCAATATGTATGTTAGTAGAATTAAGCTTGTTAGGCTTAAAGGGTAATAATTCGATTAACGAAACTTAGTTTATAACTAGGGGAAATATCTTGTTATCTTGTATAAAGTTGATAGTGAAAAAAAAGTATGGCGACAACTGGATTGGAAACAAGAAACTCTCCGTCTCGAACGAACAGACACGAACATCTGTTTTAGTTGGGTTAAACAAAAATTTGATTACAAAAACTATTTTTTTAGGTTATGATTTACAGCTTAGACTTAACTAGAAGTATACAGGTTTTTAGCTTTTGCAAATTATCAGATCATGTTTATCGTTAAGTTGCTTTATTTTGCATTTTGTTAGTCTCGTCTACGATGTTGATGATTACAGACATTAACACAGTTAAACAGTTAAAGCAGAGTGTTATTTCATTTTACTGCTTAGGCTACTACGAAGTAATTTGTGAACAAATTATTTTGTCTGAATAAAAAAATATTTAAAATCAATATTTAGAATTTTTTTTTTGTAAACACCCTTCAATATCCATCTTTCAGGTTGTGTTTTTGAATTGTATCACTATTGCAAGCCTCAGGATTTTACAAGCAATTGTTTTGGCTGACTTCAATCAAATTAGCCTAGTTGAAACGGAATTACAATAAATCAAGAAAATGAGTGTGTTGTTTGCTTATGCCTTCTAAACTTAATCTCTCACTTCATCATAATCATATTTTTATTTGTCATTGACCAAACATATTTGGACATAAGTTAGTCACAAAGTTAAAACAATAGAATAGACTTCTAAACAACAATCAACAATAGAAAAAAGTCAACGAAACCTAGATTTTCAAAGTTGTGATGGAACAAGAAATTCAACAGTTTTTTCGAGTAAATGTTTTCCTTTTCTAACTCCAGCTTTTTGTTCTGGAAAAGCAGACCGTCAATAGTACATAGAACCCGAGACTACAAATAAGTGAAGAATTATTTCGAAGTGCCTGTTTACAGTTTATTTCAGTGCCATTAAACTGTTGAAATACAGTGGAACCTTGATATAACGATTTTTTTAAATTCCCTTCAACTTTCCATAGCACTCAATGCAAATTGTACCTCTATACAACGAAGAAAATACTATGAAAACCTCAATATAACGAATTTTTAACTTCGGGGAAATACAATTAAAAACCTCTACATAACGAATTTCAGGAACACTGACTCTCTATATAACGTAGTCCACCTCTATATAACAAATTCCCACGTTCCGAACCTTGACATAACGAATTTTCAACTGAAACTAAGAAATGCCACAATTCAATAAAATATGCAAAGACGACGTGTTCAGACATGAGCCTATGGCGGCCCCTCCCTCCTCTATTGTTTTTCCGGGGTTTTTGCAGTGCTGCCGGTCAGTGACCTCTTATCTTCCTACTGGAGAGGGTGCGTGCATTATATAACCTCTATATAATGAAATATTGGCTGGCATAACCTCGATTTAGCAAATTCCTTGATATAACGAATGTTTACAAATCCTCCTGACATTCGTTATATCAAGAGGTTCTACTGTATGTTAAATAAGAAAGAGTCTTAGTTCTGGATAAATATCTCCTTTTTATTATAAAATCCAAGGTAGTCCTACTTAGGTGACACAGGCCATACTGGTTAATTTGTGTTTAATTGTAGGAAATTAAGTCACAGCTGAATGTGGTGCAAATTAGTGCTGAAAACTCCCAGCCTACCTTGAGCTGCACAGTTTGTGTCGCATGGTACTCCCAGCAGTATTGATTGTGTATGTATCAGAAAATAAACTCATTTTTGCATTAAAGAAAATATGTGAAATATAAACCATGCATTCGAGACCTTCATGATGTGGAAAGAAACATTTGTTAAGAATTTTATATTCATGTTATACCAGTCAATAGAGCCAACAAAAAGGCGCTATGAATCGAGGAATAGTTTGTAGATGAAAATACCACATTCAGGAACAAGGATTTTTATTGTGAAATTATTGAAACAACAAAAACCATGCAAAATTTTACTTTTTTTGGGGGTTTTCGCTTATATTTTGTAAATCATTGGATGACACTCTATATTTTCAATGGAAAAGTTGTAGTAAATTAAAAGCTCTTAAAAATGAGAATCTTTAAGTCTTGATCGGTGTATTTTTGACTGAGAAAATCTGAAAAACCACGGAATTTGTTTTAATTCCTAGTTTTTACATTTTAAAAGTTAAAGCTTTAACCTAAAAAAAAAATATATTCAAAAAAGGTTATAAAAAAGTAAATGTGTGCGATTTGTGGGATCCCCGTCAAGAACGAAGTTCATCACGCCTTTTCTTCAATTCTTTTACAACCAGCCTTAATGGCAACATATACACACATAATTTTAATCTTTCAAAATTTTTTTAATCTTTCTTTATTAGATTGTTATTATAGATTGTTTTATAGGTATTTCCATACCTTATTATAATAAAGGTGTAGAATTAATTATTACATCAAAGCTAAGATGGTAAACACAGTTAAATGTCCATTCATTGTAAATACATTCAATAAACATAAAATGTTCTTTCATCAGTCTGCCTAAACTAAAATTATTGTATGTATGTTGTCGTTAAGGCAGGTAAAATAAAATGTATTTACATACAATGATTTTAGGTTAGGTCTAGACTGATAAACGAACATTTTATATTTATTGAATGTATTTCAGCGCTTGACGATAATATCTGAACTACGCCGGATGGAACCGATCGTCTCTTAATTTAAATTGATGAACCAAAACACATGTTTCTTGAATGTGTTTACATTCATTGCCATAGCAACCAATTTGCTTGCCATGCTTTTTTGTTATTAGGCCTAATGTTAGTAGGCAAAATGTTATTTTATATATTTGTCATTGCAGTAGCAAAAAATTTAATAACATTTTTTTTTCGTTACGCATTACATTTTCTATTTGTTAACTCCTCCCGCAACCCGCGTTAATGGGAGCAGGACGTTCCTATTCCGCCTATGTTAATTTTACAGACTTTAGGTACATTTATTTTAGAACCTACAAGAGCTAGGTACTACCCTGAATTTTTTTCATGCTGAAAGTCACATTTAATTGTGAACATCACCTACCACTATAGTTAAAATATGTTTAAAAATAAATTTTGTAGGTAATTTATTAAATTATGTATTTGTAAAAAAAATCTATTTTTAAATAATATTTTGTGTTTGTTTAATAACTTTTTCAAGATAGAACTAAAATGGCAGCAGTCTTAGGGAATACACTGACCTTCATACATACAAAATTTCAGCCCTCTACCATTATAGGGTCATCTTGATCCTTATATTCCTCCAATACATGATCCTTCATAATTTCATACATATCAAAAGGCAGTTTCTTTGAAGAAAAACTTATAGGCCCTATTTAGTTTTCAGTAGTAGGACTAGGAATGTTATTCGAGATTTGATTAGGCCTAAGCCTCCTAGTGTCAAACTTTTGGACTGATTTCCTCTTTTTTTTAGTTTTGCTCTTGGCATTCCGATAGTAACTTATTTACACTGAAGTACAATACAAACTCCTAATCTAACACTAAACTAGGGCCAACAAAGACCAAAATTGGATGTAAAAATGTAATAATTGTCTCACTCACAAACACGTATAACCTCAAAATCAACTGTAAGCATCAGTCAAGATTATTCTCAGTTGGCAGTGAACTGGTTTACTAACTCAGTAGATCACAATACCCTTCTATTTTAAACATAACTAAAAAACATGTTTTGTAAAATTGTGTCAATCACACTACCGTCCCAGTCCAACGAAAAATCTGTTTCCATACTATGTTCATTTATTTAATTTCTAAGTAGGCCTACATTTGAGCAAAATAACTTACATATATTTTAAAAGTAGACATTTCAAGGTACAAAAAGTCCAATAAAAATATTTTTGAATCCTGCTCCCTTTATCAAAATAAATAATAAATTGTATCCGTAAGGTGCTACAATCTGGTACGTTAAAAAATTCGTGGGTATCTTCATTTTACAATAACCTGGATGATTATTACTACGGTAGTACCCGAACGTCCATAATCAAAGGTAGTACGGTACCTACATTCAAATTATTAAGTGATATTTATTTCTCCGGTATTTTTGTACATTACAGTTAATAGGCAAAATGTTGATTTATTGTTGTTTAGTGCAAGAGGTAGCTCCCTGTGTTATACGAAAATCAAATTGATATCTTCAAAGCTACAAATTAAAGACATTTACTATAACAAATTACTGTAAGTTATGCAACTATTATTACATTTACAGTTTCCTAAGTTGCATAAAAATAAATTTATAATTTTGAAATAGGCCTATACCTTCTTAACATGACAAAAAAGCATAAAATCTGAATTTGAAGATTGAGAAATTGGCAAATTTATAGTAGGCTATGCCTAATACAAATATTAATACACACGTTTTCATTAAATAACCCTTGATTGCAGTAAATGAGTAAGATTTTTATGCAGGAACAGTTCCTCCCTTTTTAGTGACTAACAAAATATTGAGATTTGTTTCTATTAGAAAAGTAGTGGTAATGCTTCGCTATTGCTTGTTTTTAGTATATAAATATATAGGCTAATTTGATTAAATTAAAAAACACAATTCAGTGAGTGTATTGAAAAATTTATTTTGAAGTGACTTGTGGTTGCAATAAGATTCTTATGATCGGGGCAAGGTGGTAGAGCGAAATTATGGGTGTTTAATGTTAATGTAATTTATATGAAAAAGAAAAAAAACACTATTCTCACTCTTATACGTTAAATTACCAAACGCGTTTCAACGACAAAGTCGTCATCCTCAGTGTTATATGAGCTACAACTGACAGATTATAACTGTTATAATCTGTCAGTTGTAGCTCATATATCACTGAGGATGACGACTTTGTCGTTGAAATGCGTTTGGTAATTAAACGTATAAGAGTGAGAATAGTGTTATTTTTATATTTTTTTAATATAAATTCCTTCTCACCCGTCAAGCTCAAAGTGTATTTTATAGTAATTTATATGGTTAAGGGTAGTTATACCCTACCATTTCATTACCTTAACTTAAGTAATCAAATTGCATATGGTTTGTATACCACTTAAGAATAACATTACACAAATTTAGCTTTATAACTTGTAGGAAATTAGTGCAATTTATTTTTATTGGTTGGACGTCTATACCGAATATCAGAAACTTCGCGATATCACAATAACCCTACGTGTAATAGAATTTTTGTTCAGAAATGAGACAATATATTATTACAACTACTATACTATTCTAAAGATTACTTTTGTCACTAACTTATACCTCTCTAGTAAAAATTTCCTTACGTCCGACCTGATTTGACCCGCAACTTTAAATAAACACAGCTGAAATTTATAAATATATTTATATTTCCTATTTATTTCGATACATCAAACTAATCCACTATTTTGGGATTACTGCAGTTTAACGTTGCATCGGCCCATCATCAGATCTATACAAAAAGGAGTTAGGCTATCTAGAATTGTTTCATGCGAAGACCGTTAGTATTTAAAACAATGCAGTTTACACACACGAATAGACAAAAAAACACGTTTACATAGGTTACAACAATTTATAAAATCACACAGTATCGATCATACTTCGGGTCGGTGCGCACTCACATGAATTTTTGTCAGAATCTGAATTTATCATATTTTGTTAAGCATCATAAAGAACAACGATAAAATTTCTCAGTTATTTAAAGAGTTTAATAAAAACATTGTATTCATTGAATGTTTTCTGCTAAAATGCTATCTTTGTTAAATACAGTATAACCTGTCATATTCGGACTAATGTGGCGACTGGCTGATTCGGATATAGCAAGGTCATTAATAAATAGCCAAAGGGCCCATAACAATGAAAGCCATTATTGTTGAATACTATTTCTAGATGTTTCAAGGGGTTTGGATTTGTATTTACTGAACTACAATGCACTATATTATAGGCTAACAAATTGACATTTTGTACACAACCATAGACTGTTGGTAATTAAAAGTAAACAATAAAAGAAAACTGTTTACATTGTAAAAACACAATTTTAATTATTACAGTACAGTAATTAATTATTTAAAGTATGTTTAAATTATGTAGGTCCAGTACTGTACTTATAAACACACTAGCTTTAAAAAAATTACCGGTAGGCCTTCAGTTCGGCTCAGTAAAATATAAATTAAATTTTACTTACAGTACCGTAAAGGGACACTATTTCTACATCAGTTTTTGAAAAAGTTATGATTTTCGGGGAGAGAATCATTTACCGTTTCAAGGTCACAGCCCGCTAAGAATAGACTAGGCACGGCGCGCAAACATTATACTAGCTGCAACTTTCACTTTTCAACCCCATCCACCACACAACCAAAATACGAAAATTTGTTTGAAGATGGGTCCGGATGCGACAGGTCGTACTGTATATAATCCATATAAATTCATAATCTGGTTAGCAAAATATTTATAAAAAGAAAATTGGTATGTGCCGGGCATCACTTGTGACATTGTGTTTCTCTGCACAGTGGTGTATTTATCATCTTGATAAATGAACTAAAATTTACCTTAGAATCTTAAGAGAAAGTAAAAATAATATAATTTATGTACTGATGATAGGTCTTACGTTTGTCTGACACGACCGTCAGGGATACCAAACCCCTCTTAGTAGGTGCAGCCCCTGCGAGCTAAAGGTTTTAAAAGGGATGTAATAACAACCGGGCTTAACTGTAAAAAGTACAAATTTTATTATTTTTATTAAAAAATACAGAATAAATACAACAAATAACACAAACACATTAACAATGATTTTTTTCCTGAGTAAAGAATAGTTTAAATAATACTTAAAGAAGATAGTATGCATTTAGTTTTCCATTTGTACTATTTAGTAAATTGATGGTATGGCTCAACATAAAATTAACAAAATGGCAGAATAAATTAACAAACAATAATTCTCGGTGTAAATATATACTTTAACAATTCAGAAATATTTGCCTTTTATTGGAAATTTACAATTGTCGTTTTAGAAAGAATTTGTTCATTTTCTCTCAGAGAAGACATCTGAAGTCATGATTGCAAATGTTCTTGTTCAATTATTTCTCTAGCTATAAAAATGTAATTGCTACAAGGGATCTGTTTTAGGGCCGTTTTTGTATGTCGCCATTTGGTACAAAATTTAAGTGTAACATTTAATAAAAAAATTTATTCAGTAAATTGAATCTTATTGAAGTCTAACCTTCTCTGTGAGCCAATTTTTATGACTAAATTCGAATGTAGTGTAAATAAAATTTTAAATACTGGAAACAATTATAATAAACGGTACCAGAAACTGGCACATACTTTCTCACAAACATATTTAAGTTACTAAGTTCACTGCTAAGAATGCACATGTGAGCTTGACACTAAACAATATGAGAAGCGGCCGACGCACAGTGCACTACACGCCTACCCCCATATTGGGAGTATTTTCAATACACAATGAATTGCGTGGCAACTCCCATATTGGGAGTATTTTCAATACAGAGAGCATTGCGTGCTTCGCACGCCAATTTTAAGCCTATGTGCTATGGACGCATATGTGAACTTGACACTCAACATTATGAGAAGCGGCCGACGCACAGTGCACTGCACGCCAACCCCCATATTGGGAGTATTTTCAATACACAGTGCATTGTGTGCTTCGCATGCCAACCCCCATAGTGGGAGTATTTTCAATACACAATGCATTGCGTGGCAACTCCCGTATTGGGAGTGTTTTCAATACACAGAGCATTGCGTGCTTCGCATGCCAACCCCCGTAGTGCGAGTATTTTCAATACACAATGCATTGCATGGCAACTCCCGTATTGGGAGTATTTTCAATACACAGAGCATTGCGTGCTTCGTACGCCAATTTTAAGCTTATGTGCTATGGACGCACATGTACGTCCGCTTTAAAATATTAGTGATTATTATGTACAGTAGACCCCCTCTTGTCCGGTCTGGTCAGAAACGAGACCCTGGTCGGTTACCTGTTTGGCCGGTTGATGCAAGGTTCCCGTAAAAAATAGATTTTTGTTGAAAAATAACCTACATATTTCATAAATAAACAAGCAAATAAGACGTTATTGCATGCATGTACATACATACATAAACAAACAAACACCAACAAATTAAACATTTTAAACTTACATAAACTTTGAAAACTGACTTTACATATACTGTATCATTGTTTAAAAAAATCAGTTACCGTATTTTTTTTAGTGCTATAACTTTCAAAGATTTGTAAAGCAAAGTCTCTCCATTTTCGTACGTTCATCACGTCTATGCTGTTGAATATTTTGCTGCTCAAAATATTACTCAATAATAAAAAATATGTTACAAATATTACATATTTTGTTCTACGAAATTCAGTAAAGGTTCCGACAAAGCAACAGACGAAGAAACAGAAACAAAGGATGCCGCTTTGTCAATTGATTCTAAGAAAAAATATAGTTGCCGCGGAAGCAAGAGAGGAATCAAACTCATGTTCCCCCTCCCCTGTTCTGTCTGCCACAACACTAACACAAAACACATTGCACACCTAAAGTTGCGTCACCCAGCTTTATTTTCAGGGAAATGTCCGTCAAACAATCAATATTTGAGACTTCGGCCAGTTACAGTAATATAATTTGTAAGAGAAAATAAACTCTGTTGCTCAATCGGATAGGCCGGTTAATCCGAGGACCGGTTAGTCCGAGGCCGGTTAAGAGGGGTTCTTACTGTACAAAGGTTCAAAAATAAAGTATTTTTTACTCGTTTAGGCTAAAAATATAAAAAATAAAAGGTCAGCTCATAGCATAGGAAATACTAAATTTTCGTAGCAGTGAACGTGTTAAACGTGACTTCATAACTGTATTGAAGTAAGAGAGGGGAAAGTAGCAGAGTAACTAATAAATATTATTAATTTATTATTATTAGCTAAACGAGAATTTTTTGAAAGATGCAGTTTTTTTGCTTATGTTAGAGTACATTAAGGGCTACAAATAAGGCAAATTTGATCAAAATCGTTAGAGGCTTTTTTAAAAAAAATAAATAGTAACAAATTTTTTGGGTTTTTTTGGGGCAAAAAGAGGGTTGTTTTTCAAAAATTTTCAAAACCTTTTTCGTACATCTATATAGGCCTAATTGACAAGTTTGTTGGAAATTTGTTCAAAATCGATCGAATAGTTTTCTCTCTAGCTTTGTATACATAAAGACTTATGTAAAATCTCAATCGGACTAAGAACTTACACCAAGATAGTCATTTTGAATTTAAATTTCAAAATATATTGTAGTTCAAAACAGAGAGACATACAGACAGACATTTTGTAAAAATCACTTTTTTGGACTCAGGGGGTCCCAAAACGGACATTTCCACAAAAATCTCAACATGAATTTTTTTGCAATCACTATACTTTCTCCATACTATAGTATAGTGAGAAAGTAAAAAACAGAAAGGAGCAATGACAGATTGTAACACAATTTGGTTAGCTAAAAAATGACTGCTGAGTAAGGTAGACACCTTTAGCTCACACATCTCGATTTTACACTTTTTAGAGTGAAATAAAAAAAATGTAAATTGCGGGAAATGCTTACAGGTGATAAAAACTTTATTTTTCAGTTAAGTGAAATGAACATACCTGTCTTTAACAATAATGTTATGATTGTCTAAATACTAATTTAAAGGGTACAACATTTATGAAAATTTTTTTTTAAACCAGTAACAAAATAAAGTAATACTTCTCATGAAAAAAAAAACTATCAATGTTTAAACACCAGCATTAATTTTACAATTTACACTAATTTGATGAAATAAAAATGTCAAATTGTAGTTTAAAATACAACGGCGAATGTCAGAGGAAGAAAATAGCATCCAAGTACTATTTGTGCTGATTTTAACATCATTTAAACATAATAATTTAAGATGAAAGGGTAAAAGTATGTAAACAAAATTTAATCTGACTGTTGTACAATTTAGTAAAAGTGTAAATTAAATGTATGTAATTGTTTAAATCAACATTTTTATGTTAGTAACACATAGTACAAAGACTTTTTAGATCGCAGCAAACAAAATTGTTTGTTACGGAAAAACATAAATTCCGTTAAAGTAAAATTGGGGTTTCACTTTTTTCAGGATGCAATTTTTGTAAAATATTGTACAGGCACTGCCTTAAATGCATGTCAAAACTTCAATGAAAATTAATACAGCAATACTTCACTATTCGTGGAGGATAGGTTCCGAAAAATTGCCGCAAATAACAAGACCGCGAATAGCGAGAACCAAATCTGTATGGGAAAAGGGAGGTTATGTTCGTGACATATAGACATTTTTAAAACATTTTGGACTAATCCCTATAATTAATTTACATAAGATAATAAATTTCATGTTTACTTAAATTTTATATAGGCCTACTTTATATTTGTAGAAAGTATCCTGCTTAACCCCCAGAATTATAATATCAGTTTCATAACACTAAATACATACCCTAATCATTGACACAGTTCATTAAAACCTAAGAACTGTACAGTCCAATCTGAAAATATTTATCACAGTGAAATCTATAACACTACAATTACTAAAATAAAACTAAACAACTTGTAATCTTTGATTGTTTTTTATTTAGTTCTAGTTCTTTTCCCACTTTGATGTACGGCGCTAATGCCATGTCAAGTTTCGGTTCGAAAGAAAGATTGACTTCGCACACATTCGTAGCTAGCTAATTCTTTTGCTAATCGAAAAATTTCAGTTACTCCTTTAAATTAATTTGACTTGCTGTAGACTAAATTGATTGTCACTAACTAAATCACTGTACAGTACAGTATGCCATTGACCTTCATTTGCACAAGTCCACTTGTATTCACGCAGAGGTAGGGAAATCGTTGTATAAACGAGTGTTTCACCGACGTGTTATTAAATTCGTACAATAATAATTACAGTATATACACTATAATAATTTACGAATTTTGCTTGTACTTTATTGCTATTTAATACAGTATTTTTTTTAAATGTTTTAGCGACTGCGAATAATCAACACCGTGAATGTCGAGGGATTACTGTACACACTTTTGTTAACTCTGTACATAAACTTCCTGCATAACTTTCTGCTATACATGATAACTATTAACAGCAGCTGCCTAGTATTAAATTTAATTAGGATAGTTAAAAGAACAAAAATTAAAATACTAGATATGATTAAGTAAGTATATTCTCTATAAATTAGGAATAACAAAGTAAACATGCAATAGAAAATAATATTTTAATGATAATTTTAATATAAAGTTTACCTCTAAGTAGTAAAATATGTAAATAAAAATCTAATTTTAAAGTCAATACAATATAAGACACATAAATTATTAGAAAAATGTAAATGTACTATACAAACGTAATAACTTTGTTTGCATTTGATGCGGTTTCATACACCTAACCTAACCTATATAATATGACTTACACTGGAAAATATATATTTATAATATGTACATTGAAAATTAAAGATTTCTTTGAACACTATTCAGTATTATTAATAAGCTGCAATTTGTTTTAAACATTTTTACAGTAGCGCAGTGATGTTTCTGAAAAATAAACTATAATCTAAATTGCTTCCTACACATATGACCTATTTATACAAACAACATATTTTTTTAAAAATAATACTGGGCTTGTACTTAAAAATGACTACTCTACTTAGATTTACTGTGTCTGGGTTTGCTTTTTTTCTTTGTCGTTTTTTCTGGCTCAGACGGTACAGGGCCAAAATCATATCTTAACTTTAAACGTTCTCTGATCATTAAGCCTCTGATAAGACGCCTCCAATTACCGTACACTCGTTGCTCGATCTTCTCTTTGGCTCGTCGTGCTGAATCGTCCATTTCCTGTCGAGGTACAAACAGTTTTTAGCAGCATATTTACAACACCAACTAAACTAAATTTTGAAATCTTTAATGCGTGTGATTTCTTAAATAGATAAAATAATAGTAATTACAACATATTATGAATACGGTACATAACAAATTTGTTTAAATAAACATGAAATAATTTAAAATATTTATTTTCATAAATAATGACTAAGTCAACTTAAAATCATATAACTTAAAAATATTTATTAATGAAATTTAACTGGAATATTGTAAATTAATAAGAAAATAATATTATACGGAATCACTAAGAACGTGTCTGGGACTATCACATGTGCGTTACATGTTTGGTAAATAAGGTACTTTCTAGTTATTTTTCTCCATGTTAGACATCCTGTGTGCATCACACCTTGAAGGGTTAAAGGATGGATGGCCAGTAGTGATTGATTGACTTTATTTCTTTTTGGGGGCAAGGTTAGGACTATTTAGTCCTCTCTACCACCAAACCCCAATACAAAATGAAATTCTTAAAAATAAATAGTATTTTAACAGACAACAAATAATAATAAATGTAGCTTATACAATTTATAAAAATATTACAGCAATTAATACAAACAGGTTAAATACGTATTTTAATCATAATTAAACATTCATACAACTGAACAATAAACCCTTCTAATGTACGCCTCAAAACTGGGATGCATCAACCACTTTGTACAATAAATATGACATCAATAGCTTTAAAAACTGGACACGGCCGTCAGCAGACTTAATTGCATCCGGTAGCGAATTTCACAGTCGGCAAGCGGACACAGTAAATGATTTATTATATTTCATAGTCCGGTGCAAAGGTGTAGCAAGAGTAGTGCCACATCTTCTAGTGCTCTTTGCACTTATGTTAGAGATATAGACAAACTTTTCTGCAGGTAAGTCGGCACTCCAGTTTGTAGAATAGAATGTAACATCCTCAGAGTATGATACGTCCGTAGTTCATTAAGTTTCAAGATGTTAAGAGTTTTATAATGAAAAGAAACATGAGCATCGCGTTTAAAAAAAAAAATAAAACGTATACAGTAATTCTGTGCCCGCTGCAATCTGTTAGCCAACACCACGGACATGTCACCAACTACGGTGTTACAGTAAGTAAAACATGGAAATATAAGAGATTTTACAAGGAGCACTCTGATGTAGTAATAGCAACATCAACTCTTAAACTTAGTGTAGCTATGTTATAGTTGTAGTGGCTTTACAGTCTAACCTAACCTTACCAGCAAATGATTATTCTGTTAATACTTGCTGCCTACGCAGATGTAATTTAATGCACTTCAGCAAAATTAATTACTTCATAAATTTGATGTGTTTAATAAGTCTAGGCCCAGGAAACTAAACTTATGAACAATAGGCCACTCCCCTAGCTAGCTGCCACTAACTCGGCACCCGGCCAGTTGTTTGTCTGACTCCGGTCTGTAAACATGTGGTTTGCCTTCAGGTGTGTGTTTGTATTATTGTGTTTTTTGACTTCTCAGTTTCAGCTCTGAGATGTAATATGTAGATGGTTAAGGTTAGTGGTATATTTTAGCTTTACTTGTTTTCTTTACATAGGCCTAGATCTCTAAGTTTATGTTCCCTTAGTTGTTAGTCACTTGATAACGGGAGTTGATTTGTATTCCCGAAACGTATTAATTTTTTAACACACAAATGATGGCAAATGACCGAATACCTAATAATAAAATTAAGTGTGTTTAAATTTACACTTAATGATTACTTGAAACAGAGAATTATTTCATAAACCTGTTTTCAACCCGATTGGTTATATTTTAAAAACTTAAATTTTATTTTGTCATTGTGTAAGGCAAATTTATATTATAGATTTCTTCAGCTTAATAAATGCATTTTAATATTATTAACAAAAATGTATAATGTTTTTTTAGTAATAAAGAAGTCATAAAGTTTTTTGTTTAAAAAATTCAACGCAAACTTTTCAGGTTGTAGTGAAACAAAATTCTGAGTTGGTGACGCATAGAGATCAAACACAAAAAAATAAGCGGAGAGTATTGCTGGTCATCCAAGCTGTGACTGACTGACAAAGAGGGAGAGACAGTCAGCATGACTGGACATCAAATGTAATCAATTAACATTGAAGGTTTTAACCGTGTCTTCAATAGTATCTTACCTGGCTCCATGCTTCCAGCAAAGCATCCTTATGTTCTTCACAGATGATAAAACCATCCAGGATAGGATGACTGCCTCCACAGTGGTACTCCCATCCTGTGACTGCAGGAGCACAATCGATATTCAACTTTCTGGCAACTCTGTTCACACAGGGTACTGCAAACATTGAACAATTCATTTTCGAAACACTCTTAATGTTTATCTTGGATTTTTTAAATTGTATTGTTACTTTAAAGAGTAAGATGTCATTTTGAAATGTAGGTAGTTTTATGTAGTTTAGAAATGTATTGTTTTTATATGAGCCTTTATTTGAATTATTTTGCTTTTTTTACCTTTTTGGAAGTGAAAACTTCTTTAGGTGCGTTGGGCACTTTTTTGAATGGAGAAAAATGATTGTAACGTTCTATTGACAAGCCCCAAGTTGGCTGCACCAAATTTGTAACGTTCTGTGTTGCAAATTAAAATAATAAATATAATAATAATGTATTTGAATTTACTTCTATTTTAATTTACCTTAATGTCTTGGGGTTGTGGATTCGTCGACCTAAGCAAACACGTGAGAGGATTGGTCTAAGAGCAAATGATGCAATCTGATTGAGATTAACCTTCAACATTTATTGAAATCACTTTCTTGGTTATTAAACATATGAAATAAGAACATGTATACATAAAACATAACAAATATTACAAGAAATTAAGAAAGAGAGAGAGAGAGCATGTTAAACTGAATGAGATAATTATGTGCACTTTACATACCATGGATTTTCGTTATAAAAAAAAACACTTCTATTAACAAACCCACTCATTACGTTATTTGATGATAAGATGCGATGTTGGTGATGTGGCGTTGTTCAAACCATTGTCTCCAGGATGATGCAATCTCTCAAGTCCTTTATCTGGAATACTAATATTAATCCATGGATGAATCTTCCAGAATCATCTTTTTTAACTCGAAGTTAAATTGTTCTAGATGTATTGAAACATGACTAGGATAAATAATTCACGACTTGTGAATATTTACTACAAAACTTAAGACATGATTAAAGTGCTTCTTAACTGATTTGCAGTCCTAGATCAGAGTGAGGAAAACGGATTCTTATCCCCTCATGCTCTTACTAAAGCGGAACAAGATACATTGATTTTATTCGCCGTAGCTTAGTTTATAGATAATCAGTTAAAAGTTTCTTGTGATCTTTCGATTCTATGTTCAATGATAAGTGTTTCACTATATTTTTAACTTACACCAACTCAATCTGGATATGGATGGATTTAAATTGTCTGGTTACATTTAAGATTTCCAATTCTGAACTGTTTTGTCATAAATGAGATTTACACACGCACTTTGGGTTTGTTTGGGTTTTATATCATGCCTTTTTAGTGTATGTCCTTTACGTTAAATACGTTTAATATTAAGCTCTATCAAAAGAAAATGTAAATTGAATTAAATGAAATGCTCTCTTTCAACAAATTTACTTATGATCTTAATCTAACTTCATAATATTTACTTTGGGAAGTTAAAGACAACTCGAGTCAGTTCAGCGGGAATTCGGAATAGGCGGATTTCATGAATAATATCAACGTATTGTTTGTTAAGGCATTCGTTCTTGATGCGGTATATGGCAGATGCGGCAAATGCTCTTGACCTCGGCGTACCCTACGTCAAACACGCTTCCAAATGATGTTATGCGCCGAAGGCGGAACATTGCATCCTCAAGTCGATTCAGTGCTCTTTGTCAGAAAAAAAAATCACTGGCTTTACTTCTTAGTGTAGGTTTACAACATCCGTTTTTTTCCTACCGTAGCATTACGATTCTGTTTTCTTTTAAAAACGGAAGGGAAGGGATAGGCTGTTTAAACTGTCCGTTTTGTCATCCTAAAGTCTGTCCGTTAGTACCGCATCGTCTTGAAAAAAGATCAAGAAAAAAATAAAATTGCTTTCAGATAACGAAAACAAAGGGGAAAAACGGATTAACGCAACCGGCTGGTGGCAACAACACTACTAGTATTAGTTGTTATATCTAATCCTCCCTTCTTTCTGAAGGACCCGGCTTCCGTTTCACAATACGCTTGTTGCGGTAACTTCCTTTCCGCAAAACGGATGGAAAACGTGACGAAACAAAACCGGACAATTCCAACAGGCCCATTGGGATTAATGTGTTGTCAATTTCCGTTAACCGAAACGGAACGGAAAAAACGGATGATGTAAACCTACACTTAAGTGAATGTGAATTAGTTATTTTTTGTGTTTAGCAGTGATTAAAAATGATTCTGCAGAATTGCATAAATGGAGCCGACATGTATTGTAAGTAACTTTCGTTCCAATTTGATTTCAGGCGATTTCATGAAGCTTAGGCTCTATGTGTGTTCGATATAGCGGGACTCTACTGTATTACCTTATTTGGGTCCATAGTACGACTTCTTTATTCTTAGTTCGGAGTCAGAACTCCATCTTCAGTGGATCACTCAATAGAG
The DNA here is from genome assembly GCA_018207615.1 of Philaenus spumarius. NCBI lineage: Eukaryota > Metazoa > Arthropoda > Insecta > Hemiptera > Aphrophoridae > Philaenus > Philaenus spumarius. The sequence continues at coordinate 458,900 of JAGFPH010000529.1, forward strand.
GTCGTAAAAACATGAATACATTACGACGAAATCAAATAAGATAATAGTTAATTTAATACTACATATCGTATTCAATAGTGACTTTAGATACATACTTTGTAAATGGACTGTTCCAGGTGGTAACATGCAAGGTTTATATAGTTCAACGTTGCCATACTCGTTACGAGGTACTTTCCCATCCACAGCAGGTGGTGGCTTGTAGTCTTCCACTTGCCAGTAACCAAACAGAGGCAAAGGTAAGTTGTTTATAACATTTCCACTGAGCTGAAACAAACAAAGGTGTAAATAACTATAATATTACAAAAATCATCCGATTTTTAACCCTAGCCGTGTTTGACAGCTCAATTGAGAGAGAAGTCATAGCGGTTAGCCTAGGTCTCACACTACTCAATTGACAACTCCACTTTGTATTGAATATTTCACCCACTAAAAATCATCTTATCACAATAAAACAAAAACCGTTAGAAAGGAAATGATTTAAACTTTAACTTTTGTAATTGCAAATTTTTTGTAAAACGTATATTTACATATGTAATCATCGTTTTAAAATTGTAGTTTTCTGTAAACCTATTGCCGTGCGTGAAACACAACAAAATTATACTCAACTTTGTCACTTCTCTAAAGCTCAATATCGCTAGATAGAAATATTTTGACAATAATATAACGATACTATTGGATTCGTCAAGATTTTAACTTTCTAAAACTGCCTTCCAATCAGACGTCACTCTTATAGTTTTGAAAATATAAAGGTTTCAGTAAACCCTTGCAATTGGACAGTTTTCAATCAATGAAGCAGCACATTTTGCATTCAAGATATCTGTTACAATTCGATATGTTTCTATAGATATGTTTACATCGTTTTGTAGACCAAACTTCAATCTTTTGTTTGGTGTAAAGTAAACTAGATTTTACTGGTTAGGTGTAAAGTAAACTAGATTTTACTGGTTAGATGTTATTCATACAGCAGTGGTAAGTACAGACTTTTGTTGAATTCAAACCACCGCATGAGATCGAAACGCAAGTCTGTTTCCCAAGCTGATCTAATGGTTATTTTGTACTCCTTTTATCCGCGTGAACTTTGGACAGTTTATTCTAATTTTGTAGAACAAGTAATACCACATGAAATAGTTTACAAAATGAGAATTCTGATTTATTCTCTACACTTTCTTATAATATTTCATATTTGGGTAAGGGATATATTCCTAAATTACTATTCAAACTAGGCCTAGTTTTGTTGGGAATCTTGGAGTAGGAACATAAAAACTGGTGTTTTCAAAATAAGAAATTTGAAAAATATTTTTATACAGTTCTATTTAGAAATAAATTACGAAAGTTTTTTACACTTATGAAAAAGATTACAAAAAATGTTTACTACTTTTTATGTAGGCTTAAAGTTGAACTTTTCCTTTCGTTTTGTTTCTTGAGCTAACTTTGTGTAAATTTTACATCAATCATTTTTTTACGGGAATATATAAATTCTTTGAACCTTTCTCTCCAAAAAGGCTATGGCACACTTTTGGATTGGTTTATAATTACTATATTTGGTGAATTTTTGAAAATATGCTTGCACACGCAAATGGCTTGACGTTAGCGTGAACAGATTAAGGGTTAATATCACCAATTTGTACTCATACCTTATCATATTTTGGCCTAGCTTTTACAATTTTGTAAGGCTCCTCCCCAATCATAACGCACTTAGCTTCCCTCATCCAGGTCTCTCGTGTGTGAAGTGTTACGATGCATGATCGGGAGTACACGGGCTCTCCACGAACAAAACCAACAGTCGGAGCATCCGCAGGATAGATTGCTTCAAATTTCAATAAATGGCGACTTAAAGCATACAGTGGATGGTTTTTATACCTGTTAAAATATCAATCAGAATACATTTTATTTATGAATGTGATATAAGCCTTTCAAATTAATTAATCAAATTAAAATAATGTGATATCAAAATAATATGGTCTTAACTAATTAATAAAAATACCAGCCCATAAAATTTGAAAATCAGCTAATCTATAATATTATAAAGAGTTAAAATTTGTTTGTTTGCTTGTATGTCGGGGGTTACCTCTAGAACTACTGAACCGATTGAAAAAATAGTTTTACTAATAAAAAGCTAAACTATCCCTGAGTAACATAGGCTATAATTTATTTTGATAAAAACATTTTTTATTTCAATATTTCTAATGTTAGTCGGAAAAAATCTTAGGTTAGACCTAGAATGATGAACCAACACATGTATTTTCATTTATTACCACAGTAACCAATTGAATAATATAACAGATAAAACAGCTGTTTGCTCTAATAATTCCATTAACAACTGATTTCAAACTTTGAGGCAATTATTTTTGTATTTCTAACTTTTAGGTTAGGTTTTTAAAATGTAGACCTGAGCCTTGCTAGTTCTTTTAACCTTTATTATAACTGCTGTATAAAGTATACAAAATAATTTGATTTATACATTTAACATTATTTACCATCTTAGCTTTGGGGTTATTATTAATCCTACACCTTTATTTTAAAGAAAACATAACATGATTCCAACGGGGTTGACATCAGGAGCACGCAGCGGTTTCCCCTAGTTTAAAATATAACAAATAATTTACAATATAAACTAGCATTGCCTACATGCGACAGCCGTTTCTATACACAGACAAATGGTGAAGACTTGCAAAGCCTGGTGTTATTGAAATAGACTGACATCGCTCCAATGTACAATAGAGTCCCGATATTTTGAGTAGAATGGGACCGAGTATACCTCGGATTGTGAGAAACTCGAATTACACGGAATATGCAAAGCTTAAAATAAAACTACCATTTACAGTCCTCGTATAACCACAAAACTAGAAGTTTTATTAAATATACAGTATTTTGTATTGAACACTGAGGTACAAATGTAATTTTATATGCAGTACAAAAATAGAAACTTACTTTTTAAAGAAATCACAAATAGTTTTGGAACGAAGTTCCTTAACGCGAGTTGCGGTAGGAGTTAACAAATAGAAAAAAGTGTTAATAATTGGTTGCTATGGCAATGACAAATATAAAGTACGAATAACGAAAAAAACATTACCAAATTGGTTGCTATGGCAATGAATATAAATACATTCAAGAAACATGTGTTTTGGTTCATCAATTTAAATTAAGAGATAATCGGTTCCGTCCGGCAGAGTTCAGATATTATCGTCAAGTGCTGAAATTTTAGTTTAGGCCGAGAAAATAATTTTAAGTCTAGGCCTAACCTAAAATTATTGTACGTATGTTG
>JAGFPH010000529.1:472164-488733 GCA_018207615.1 Philaenus spumarius
TTTATATATTTGTTTGATCATATAACCACAATAAGTTCTAGAGTGATTACCACAAATTTTTGTCAAATTTTATTGATTTTTTGTTTGTTCATGCTACAACTCATGACTTCTTTACTAGTACGTAAGTCTAAACACTTTAAAATAAGTAATGTGAACAACTTACATATATTTTGTGAACACAGTGGACTCTGCCACGAGTCAAGTCCACACTGATCCATTTCTCTTCTTCTTCTAGAAAAACCTCCACCCAATAATCTACTCCAATTTTTTTTTTAGATACATCAACCGTCTCGTCATCTGACGACAGTATCCTGCGATCGATACTTTTTCTGTTCCGTTTCTTTAAAGAAGATGGTTCAAACGTATCGTCAGATCCGTCATCATCAGTTTTCTTTTTATTTGAAAGACTTCCGCGATTCTTGGATAGAGTTTTACCATCATTAAGCTGTACAGCTGGAGGTGTAACTTGGTTACTTTCTTTTCTGTTTTTAAATAATTTTTTCCGTGTAGATTTTTCAGCCTTATCATCATCTTCACCCGAGCTAGAATTTTCTTCAGTGTAAGACTTTGACTTCCTTTCTCTTTGAGGCCTTTTAATATTCGATAGAATCGGTTTAGTTTCTGCTTTGTCAGCCTTACTAAGAGACTTGGATGCTGATTGTTTACTTTGTGAACTGCTCGGTTCTTCTTTATCAGCTAAGCTAAAGTATTGAGATTTGGTTCTTTTATTTTCATCTGAACCAACTTTATTCTTCAAAGGTTTTTTATCCGATGAAGTAAAATATTTTGAGGCATTTACTGTACACTTTGATGGCGTTTTATCTGAAGAATTAGAGTGTAATGAATTTGTTTTAGTCGGATCTTGCTTCTTCAGAAGTTTTTTACCAGTAGGACTAAAGTACTGTGATGAACTTGCTTCAGTGTCGTCTTTTTTCTTCAGCGGTTTCTCATCTGAAGAACTAAAGTACGGTGAATTATTTGATTCTGTTTTAACAATTGCCTTCCCACTTGTACTTTTTGAACTTCTCGTGGTATTCTTTTTATTTGTTTCAAGTTTAACAGCCATTTCTTTTTTCTCTAAATTTTTTTTTATATTTGGTTTTGATTTACCACTGGTTTTAGTTGCTGGTACTTTCTTAGTTTGATTTTTCAAATCTTTTTCTTCGGTTTTAAGCTTTGACGAAACAACGAAAAGATCTTCAGCCGGTGGTTTCAAAGGAACAGCTCGCAGGCTAACCACCAATCTTGCATGTATTCCTAGCGAACGAATCATACACACAAATATTAAAACTAGATCCTTGTGCGAAAAGACAACTTTTATATCTATCTGTCTCTGCAACGATTCAACTGTTGTACGATTCGAACATAATATTGCTTGTTTATGTTCTTCATTCACTTCAAGTTTTTTTATAAACCATTCAACTAATTTTTCCAAATAATTTAAATTAGTATGTTTTGGCGGGTAACAATGTTGGGAGGGGATGAGCGAGAGGGATAGACCCATTAAATCGTCATTGTTTATTAAATTGTTTAAATAATTTCCATGAGCGATCCAACACAACAGATGCACTTTATGCATTAATACTTGATTATCTTTTCTGATTAGATTAATTCGCCGTTTCATAGCTGCCTCTACATCAATTTTGGCCTTCTTCTTTTGGCGCATGTTCGGTAACTGAATTGTTACTTCTACCCCTTCCTTAGAAATCTGGTGCGACATCTCAACATCTTCTTGCTGTGATTCATCCGATTCGTCTTCATTCTTTTCTAAACTAACTCCTTCAGCCATCGCCAGAAGTTGTGAAACATTTAAATCGTTTGTAATTGAAGCCTCTTTATTGCCTTCGTTAGATCTTTTTGTAGTAGGTCTACGTGGTTTTGTCTTTGTTTTTATACTTTTAGTTTTTATATTCGGCAAAGTTACTTTAGAACTAGTACTCGCTTCTTGTTCTTCATATTTAACTTCATCAAACTCCTTCTTCATAGTTGTTATTAATTCCTGTGTTTTTATTATTTGAGAGAAATCATAATACTCACGGTTAGGTTTAGGTTTATCTTCAATATCCGAATCATCACTCAGTCTTGACACTGATTCTAAATTTCCATTTTGAATAGTAGATTCTTTCTCTGTAACATCTTTTTTATAAACTTCAAAATCTCCCAATTCATCGAGTGAAAACGGAGCTTTTTTAAACTCATCCGAACTGCTTTCACTTTCGGATAAACTTTCATCTTTTACCTTTAAATTTGAATTACTCCCTTCTTTAGAAGCTTTGTTTGTTGAATCCGCCTCCATTTTAATGAAGTCATTTTGAGACAAGTCTTCGTCTAAATCTGAATCTGATTCTCCTGGATCAAAATATATACTTTTTCTAGGTTCAACTTTACGTTTTTTATTTTCTATGTTATTTTTAGGAACTTCTACCTGCTTCTGAGATAGACGTTTAGACGCTCTCCTCGTGCCGACCATGGTGATCTAAAAATAAACACAGTGGTTAAATTTCCCACATCAAGAACTATTATCTCAGGGCTAAAAGTATATTTGCAATGCTAAAATGATTTTACTGTCACATTCAAATTTAACACTAGAAATAAGTAGGCCTATAGGGAGTGACATCCTAAAAATATAATTAAAGACAAGAATAAATCATTTTGTGAGTTATGTTTAGGAATTGTACAAGTGATTGTAAACAATAAACAAATTATAAACAAAAAAGGGAACCGTCAACTTTGGACCAAATCTTGGAAAAAGATATTTATCTACTGTTAGTTACCAAATAGAGATATTGACTTGGTTCTTGTGATAAACATTAAGAGTAAAATTTTCAAAATACATGTTTATTACTTTTGTAGAATGTTTAGTTTCATTTTATTTTATCCCCAACTCATTCTACATAAACCCATATAGTAAAATTATAATTGGGGTAACATTGTCAGAAATCATATTTGGCCTTAATTTTTATGACATTTTATATTTGGGACAATGTTATCATAGTTGAAGGCAAGATTGGCCAAAATTTTCAAAAAAATATTAGAAATAAAATTAAAAAGTTCTGAGTTTTAAAAACCATTCAATATACACTTTGAAATAAGCAGTTGGAAGTTAATTATAAGTAGCCTATTAAAACAACCCTTTTTAATGAATTTGTTTAACTTAACCCTTTGCGGTCGGATGGCCCGTGAGACCGGCCACACAGTTGTCAAAGATAGCACGGAATAATTTCAACATGAGTTGTCACTGGCCACGTCAGTCTATTTATCATGGCGGCCATCTCCCACCAACTCGGAATTGTTTTAGCAACAACCTTCAATGTTTACATAGGACATTTAAATTTTAAATAATAGTAGTAAACAAATTACATTGAAACATGTGTTTTATTGTTATAAACGTAAAGATAATAAAATGGATTACAATATACTTTTGGTTGTTTTATTAAAATGACATCATATACTAATTGAATAACAAATGAAATTACAGATTATACTGAGCCTTGTGTAAACAACATGACTTTCTTTTATGTTAATCTTCTTTAAACTTTTTTAAACAATGCCAATCGAACCGGCAAAACAGCTGTGTGTTTATATTTTTTTCCAAGGCAGAAGGCGGTAAAATGTGATGAAACACATTGTTCATGTAGTTCAATAGTTACTCAGTAGGTTTCAGCACTTCACACACATACTGGCACATGGTAAATATTTCTAAATACAGAACGTTTTTCTGGCCCGTGACACAGGCCACCCGAGCGTAGAAGGAATTCTATCTTGGGCAGTCTCACTGGCCAGCCGAGCGCTGAGGACAACTCTAGTGGAAACAATTCCGACTTGTCGCGCAAATATCTGTGGCCCGCGCCCGTCAGACCGGCCATGCGATCGCAGAGGACAAACTATAAATACCATATCCGACTGCAAAGGGTTAAAAAATCAATTATATAATCAAATAATTGCTATTTTTATACCTATATTTCCCAAATTTAGGGGGATTTAAATCCAATTAATTATTTAAGGTTATAGTAGACTTAGGAAATGTTTTTATTATTAGTTGTTATATTTAAATTGTAAATCACATGTTTTAGTAGGTTTAGTCAACAAAAAATGTAAAAACACCACAAAATGTATAAGCTGAGAAGTACATAGCCTAATAGTGCCAATAGCAGTAGGCCTATCATAATATGTTAATTTAAGGTTTTTATAAAATTAGGACCAATCATCATCTCATCAGAAAAACTGTCAGCTTCAGTTTACTTTTAATTCAGCTTTTATTGCTTTTAATGCAGCCTAAGACAGTTTATTTTAAATTGCACATATTGATTAATGATTAGATAACGTATAAAATATATTTCAAAGTTTTTTTTGCATTCAGATAAATGTTTTTTTAATCTTTATTAGGCCTAACACATTATAAAACGTAATTATTTAACCCTTTTGGGCCCATCTGACGATATTTCATCAATTTTAAAATACACGGAAAAGACCATCTGACCATATCGTGAAACTATTTCAATGCGTGAAAGACCTTTTGACGATATTTCGTCATTTGCGAGAAATTTAATTTCACCATAATTAAATAGGCCTACTAAATAAAAGTAGGCTTAGGCTTAGTGAAATTATTATTTTTGAAGACTAACAAAATTAGTAGGACTAATAATTATTAAAATACAATGTTAATAATAAATTAACAAACTGCATGCTAATGTTCTGAGCATCTGTGTCGATCAGCTATCTAGGCCTAAGAATTTTTTGTCTCAGTAGAGGCCTACTTATCTTTATGAAATTTTCAGGATTAATAGGAAACATAATAAAAACGATAAAAGTCAAGTTTCGAACGGTAAAATTTTTGTTTGTTTTGAAAAATAGGAAAATTTGAATTAAAAATTTGATACGGTACAGTACGCAATTTATATTTTTCTCAAAATAATTGACTGTAGGCCTAAGTACTATTGACTCTACAAAATCAAATTCTTGATGAGAAAAACAAAAAAGTAAAATTAAAAAATATTAAAAGAATAGTTAAATAAGAAACATGTCCAAACTTATAAAAGCTTTGAGAATTGCTGCAACCATTCCCATTAGCTCTAAGTTACGTCATGCGAGAGGAGTTTCTCATCAATGAGGAGAATATAACACTGAGGACCTAAATGACCCAGGATTGGTTTTCATAGGATAGGCTACTGTATAGAAAATAAAAAGGACTGTTGAAAGAAAACATAATTATTCATTGAGTTGTCGAAAGATTTGCTTTTAAACCAAAAATATTACACTTAAAATAGACTTTTGCCGACCTTTCAGTTTTAAGAATGACTTACAGTACAATTTTATTGTAATTTTACTGCTTTTTTTATAATTTCGTGCGTAATATTGCATTAGGCCTATATATGCATTTAGTTAGTGTATAATTTTTCCCCTTCCATTTTTGGTACTTGTTTGTGAAAATAAATTTGTAAATGTAATAATTCGACCAAACAACTGAACCGTTGACATGAGAGGTGTGAATTTCCAAAATTAAGATTATATATATTAGGGTTTCAACAAACTATTTGGGAAATTGGTCTACTTACAAAGGTGCTGAATAGTTTCCTATGTGTACGAACTATATTACTAGAATTGGTTTGCACCTCAGCCTCCAACCCAGGCTCAGGTGCTTTGTTCTGTTTGCAGTGTACATAGCCTAAAGGTCGAATAGTAAACTTGCGCCAAAGGCTGAAACGCAATAATAGAACAAAAATAGCCTAAAGTTCTAACTTATAGTAATGTTTACTTGTATTCAACATTTAACAGTAGAATGTAGAACAAGGTCGTTGTCTGCAAAAATAGCAGCCGAGGGTCGTATAGTAAATTTACATCTTTTTGCCAACAACACTACAATGGGTACCTACCTACTGTACCTAAACCGTTTGTGGAGACAATGGCTTTGATAGTGACTTCAGAAACGACTCAAATGTTTTTAAAAGGATTGTATTGTTAAATTTAATATTAGGCATCAGTATTAAAATTAATTGTGAGAAGTCGAACTTACAATGGTTTGGTTAGTTTAGGTTAAAAAATATCCTTTCAAGTATTTAAATTATATAGATAAAATTAATGTTGTAATGAACGCCTGCTCCTCATAATATTGGGATAGCCATCATTCCTAAAATTAAGGTAAACAATCAACTTTTGTAACTTAACCTAATACGCAAAACGCTCTCTTAATCTTATCTTTCATGACTTTATTCCTTACTTTTTACAATATCGCACTTAACAATAATATTTGAAGAACTACCTGGAGGTAACAAAAAACTCGCACAATTGTTGAAAAATAACAATTATTATATTTACATAAAAATTTAGACTAATACATATAACCAAAAACTACCACGATTCAAATTCAAAACAAAAGGAAAGACTTTATGTTAAAAAATGTTATGCAATCACAACACATTTAATGAATAAATGTTTGTCACACAAAAAAAAACAACCTGTTTATGGCTCAACTTTCTGTTAGAACCAAGTTAACCCATATTTACTTTTATATAGTATTACAAGTAAAATTCATTTTATTTTTAACAATACTTTTAATTGCGTTAATTTGTTAACAATGCAAGAAAATAATTGACCTCTTTCATGAGCGCTTTTTGCGAATTGAATAATTACCCCCTTCATGTGACTATACTGACTATTGTTGTATTATTGGTTACAAAGGAGAATTCATTTAATTATCGATAATTTTCAAGATATCGACTTTCTCACAAACATATTTAAATTATTAAACAGATTCACAATTTCACAGTGACTTCATTATTGTAGGAGGGGTAGAAGATGTGATGATTTTAAACTAGGAAATTAACTAATAAATATTATTATTAGCTAGAGATAAAACTATTCGATCGATTTCGAACAAATTTGCACCAAACATGTCAATTAGACCTGTATAGATGCACGAAAAAAGGTTTTAAAAAATTTGGAAAAACAACCACCTTTATGGCCAAAAACCCCCCAGAAATCAGTTATTGTTATTATTATTAGCTATACGAGAATTTTTAGAAAGATGCGGGTTTTTGCATATGGTAGGGTACATAAAAGGCTACAAATAAGCCAAATGTTATCAAAATCGTTAGTGTCGTTTTTTTTATTAAAAAAAATATAACCAACTGATTTTTGGGGTTTTTTGCCAAAATGGGAATTGTTTTTCAAAATTTTTCAAAACCGTTTTTCGTGCATCTATACAGGCCTACTTGACATGTCTGGTAGAAATTTGTTTGAAATCGATGGAATAGTTTTCGCTCTAGCTTTGTATACATACATACAGACAGACATTTTGTAAGAACCACTTTTTTGGACTCAGGGGGTCCCAAAACGGATATTTCCACAAAAATCTCAACATCGATTTTTTTTGCGATCACTATAATACTTTCTTTATACTATAGTATAGTGAGAAAATAAAAGGCATAATATTTTCTTGTTTGTATTCTTTTGATAAGGACACAAAATATTGCAATTAGGCACTACGTACCCACATGTCAATATGACAGGCATTCAAGAATAATAAGAACATTTATGGGAAACAAGTGAATACACTAATAAAAATTATTAATACCGTACTAAGATTGTTTTCATAAAATTAGTTTTTACTTTCCCATCTACTGCTCAGTGAGTGTTCCACGACAAAAAAAAATTGGGTCTGTGTCGGACTAGACGGTGGAAGTTATACTTCTTTGGCCATTCGTATATTCATATACTTTCCTATAATTTTTGAAAAAAATTTTCCAGCCGGGGATCGAACCAGGGATTCTAGCGTGGAAGTCGAGTGCGTTAACCACTCACCCACCGAGACTCTTGAGGTATCTCTTGTAAAGAAAAGGTATAAAAAGGCACTTTCCGGATTTTACTCCTAACGCGTCACGCGGTTTCTCGACCGACACCCCATCCTGATTACAACGGGTGCAAAGAAGTATAATTAAAAGAAAAAAGTCACTAAGTTACTTTATCAGTACTGTTACGAATTGATAGGGTTTGTAATAAAAGATATGTATTAGTTATGATCAGTATTAGAGTTAGTACGGTACTGACAATATTTAACTTTTACAAATGTATGTTAAAGAGAAGTAATTATTTGTTTGGTTTTTATGTAATATGCTGTAAATATAAATTGCCTTTCTTCTGCCAATAATGTTTACCTTTTAGTAATGTAAATAGTAATGTAAAATATTTTAAAGCTGCAATTATTGGTTTGTTTTGTACGTAATTTGCTGTAAACGTAGATTGCCTTTCTTTTGGCAATGACAAGTAACTTTTACTAATGTAAGTATTTTAAAGCAGAAATTATTTGTTTGTTTTGCATGTAGTTTGCTGTAGATATAAATTGTCTTTCTTACTTTCTATTTACAATGATTTATAAACTTTCAAAATGTATATATTTTAAAGTTGTATTCATTGATTTATTTCGTATTTAATTAAATGTAAATATAGAATGTCTTTGTTTTGCCTACTGAAATATGTATTCTTGACATGTAATTTGTATTTTAAAAAGAATTTTAACGATCATGTCCATAAACATTTATAACATTTTCTGAATTACAGTGGGTTATATTGTAGTTTAGTAGAAATGTGTAATTTGTTTGACATAGACATTAAATTTGCAGTTGTGTAATTGTAATTTTGTTTTTTCAGTCATAATTGAAATTATAAAAATAAATCATTGTGCTTTCAACTTGATGATTTGAGTATTTTTTTGGAACCAATAATAGTTTACAAAAATACGGTTTTTATATTAGCACAAACTGAGATGTTGAGTTTGCTTTATTTTAGACAATTATTTTTTTATTAATCTCATAATATTTTAACTTTAATTAATCATTGTTTTTTACGTTAAATATATTGTTTCCATTATGGATAATTTCAAGAGTCTGTGCAGCCTTATCGAATTATTGGATCTTTGTTAAATGCAAAGCGGAAGCAGTCGGAATTACTTTATTTTTGGCTTAAATTATATCTGTCGGCCTATTTAATCCTTATGGGGCAAAATCCATCTTGGAGCTATATAGTCCTACAGACTTTTAACACTTCGATATTATCTAATGGGGTTGGACCAGTTGGGGGTAAAAGAGAAAGTTGTTCGTGTGTGTTGGCGAGAGAGACAGATATATTCGCCGCTCGGCTGGTGCATCGAAATTAAAAACCTTCCAATTCATTCCTCAACCTCGGTCTCGGCAGCCCGCAAAAAGACTGGTGGCGCTCGGATTGAATTTTTGGTAAACTAACAACTACTGTTCCCTTTTAGTGCATAAGGTTTCGCTTCTTAAAGTGTTAAGTATTCATTGATGCAAGTCTGTCATCTGCGAGTCACTAGTTTCCTTTTGTGATTTTTTCCGCCGAATCCATCTACAGTCTATGGATCAGTATGAAAGCAGGAAAACAGCAAAGGGCAAAGAATTCTTACTCCCGGTATCCCCAGTCTGCCAATCACGCAAACTTTCGACATTCCATTCTTATCGTAGTTTTATTTCATTTCTTATATAATATGTTTACTGTAGTTGCAACTTATTAACATATAATATATTTCATTTGTGTTTTTTTACATGCACACCCAAATTGGGTGAACCAATTGTGAATATCAAAATTTTTGTTTAACCTAAATTATATACAAAATTGCCATTGTTTCATCTGCCTTGGTAGTGAAGATATGTGTAATAATTAATTGGTTTGTTAAACCCGGCATCCTTTACCAACACAGTAAACGTAGAGTAAACACAGCAATATTGTATGTACATTTGCTGTCATTATCTTTAACTTTTTTTTTTTGCCTATGTTATAGGCGAGCTTTGGGTAATCATAAAGCTCGTTGTTCACTGTCACTATAAAGTCATTATAAATTATTTATATATATTTTTATTTTATTTTCGTTTTTTAATATTTTTCTTGTATTCACTTTGGTCGAGTTATTTCACTTTCACTTTTTGAAGATATGAGTTCCTCCTTTATTTTTAATTTGTTGTCTGGGATAGTTAGTAGGTAAAACATATATGTTCCTATTGTTATGTTTATGTATTAATGACTTTGTTTTTTGTATGGTATTTTGTTATCTTATACATATAAAAAGAAAAGCCCTCACTCACTCACTCACTCATCATCACTAATTCTCCCACTTCTCATGAAACTAGAGAGATGAAATTTGGCATGTGTATACTTTGTGATGAAAATAGGAAAACTAAAGAAATTTCATTTTGATATTCAAATTTTAGGGGTAGTTTTGGGGGTTTAGGGGTAGTTTTGACTGATCACAGTTTCTCAAAAACTATACCACATAGGAACTTGAAATTTGGTACAAATATTTCTCATAGGCACTAGAGGCACACTAAGAACGGATTTTAAAATATTTGGCCTGTAAAGGTTGAAACAACTCCTAAAACAATAAATATTGTTTGTTATATATATGAAAAACCTTACGTCCTAGGAATGTGAAATTTCGTACATGTATTTGCCACAGAGGAAATGATTTAAAAATATTTTGCCTGCAAGGGTTGAAACAACCCCTAAAACAATAAATATTGTTTGTTATATATTTCAAAAACCTTACCACTTAGGAACTTGAAATTTGGTTCACATATTGCTCATAGGCACTAGAGGCGCATTAAGAAACCATTTGAAAATATTTGGTCTGTAAGGGTTGAAACAACCCCTAAAACAATAAATATTGTTTGTTGTATATTTCAAAAACCTAACCTCCTAGAAACGTGAAATTTTGTACACATACTCCTCATAGGCACTAGAGGCACACAAAGAACGGATTTTAAAATATTTGGCCTGTAAGGGTTGAAAAAACCCATAAAACAATAAATATTGTTTGCTATATATCTCAAAAACATAACCTCCTAGAAACGTGAAATTTGGTACATGTATTTGCCACAGGGGAAATGATTTTAAAATATTTGGCCTGCAAGGGTTGAAACAACCTCTAAAACAATAAATATTGTTTGTTATATATTTCAAAAACCATACCACCTAGGAACTTGAAATTTGATACATATACTGCTCATAGGCACTAGAGGCACACTAAGAACGGATTTTAAAATATTTGGCCTATAAGGGTTGAACCAACCCCTAAAACAATAAATATTGTTTGTTATATATCTCAAAAACCTTACGTCCTAGGAATGTGAAAATTGGTACATGTATTTTTCATAGGAGCTAAAGGCAAATTAAGTAATGATTTTTAAATATTTGGTATTTAAAGGTTGAAACTACCAATAAAAAAATAAGTATTGTATGTTATAATTTCCTTAAAGCTAGAAAACAAACATGTTATACGTTTATATCTTACACGATAGGTATAAAAAGTAAAACAGTTTTACATTTTGTAACGTTCTGCTAATAGGTAAAAATGTAGTAAAAACCCCGAAAACTGTAAATATTAATTGAATACCACCTAGGAACGTGAAATTTGGTACACATATTGCTCAATAGGGGCTAGAGGCGAACTAAGAAAGGATTTTAAAATATTTGACCTTTAAGGGTTGAAACATCCCCTAAAATAATATATGTTGTTTGTTTACTTTCCTTAAAGCTGAAATTGTTTACATATATTTCTTACAAAACACATATGAAAAGTAAATTACTTTTACATTTCGTTACTTGCTGCTAGGAATGAAAATGTGTTAACAACCCATAAAAACAATAATTATTAATATTCATACATTCCTCAAAACTAGAGAACTGAAATTTTGTACATTTATTTCTTACACGATACACATAAAAAGTAAACCAGTTGTACATTTCGTTACGTGCTGCTAAGGGTTGAAAATGTAATAAAAAACCCTAAAAACAATCAATACTAATTTGTATTCTTTCCTTAAAGCTAGAGAGCTGAAATTTGGAACTTATTAATTTTAAGAAAATATTTAAATATGATGGACATAAAAGGTAATATTTTATTATTAATTTATGAAATATTTAAGACATAACCTAATCAAAACTAACCCAATATATGCATTCGCAATTTTAAAGACGCTGCAAACATCCAGCTAAGACTGTGATTTATCAGTCTGTAGATTTAGCGGTTGAAAAAAAGACGCTCTTCACTCTGAATTTTGTATTTATTTAATTTATTTAGCATACATACCATGACGAAGACGATTGACGGGCAACCAGTGAATAATAAATACCAAAGTACGAGGGACATTCAATAAGTAACGAGACAAATTATTATTGCTCAAAAACGGTTTATTGAATCAGTAAAAAACTTTCAGGACATAAAATCGGCAACCTTGCTATGACAATTGATCAGCTGTTCAATCATATTTTGTCAACATAACCTCAAATTTACTCTGTTAACGATGGCAAGTCCGCTCGAGAATTGCACCGTGGAAGAACAACGTGCCGTGATCAGATTTTTAGTCGCGGAAGGTGAGAAAGGTAGTGATATCCACAAAAGCATGTTAAAAGTGTACGGAGACAATTGTTTGAATTGTTCGAACGTTTACAAATGGGTAGAACAGTTTCAAAGTGGCCGTACAAAAGTTTCTGACGAGCAACGCAGTGGACGACCGATCGAAGTTATGACTTCCTCTCTCGAATCTCGGATCGACGCGTTAATTCGGCACAATAGGCGTATCACCGTTGAACTGATAAGTGAAAAAGTATACGCGAGTGTTGGAACTGTCCATATCATTATTCATAACAAGCTGCAGTACAAGAAAACCTGTGCGAGATGGGTGCCCAGACAACTCACGGACGCCCACAAAGAAACCCGGCTTCAAATCAGTCAACAGTTGAAAAATCGATATTCGACTGAAGGAGAAGGTTTTTTCAAAAGAATTGTAACGTGTGATGAAACATGGATCCACCACTATGAGCCAGAGTCAAAACGACAGAGCCTGTGGAAGCATACGACTTCTCCCATTAAAAAAAATTCAAGACCCAGCCATCTGCCGGTAAAGTCATGCTTACAGTATTCTGGGATTTTCAGGGACCAATTTATTGTGATTTTCTTGAAGGCGAAAGAACAATCAACAGCCAGTACTACAGTGACATGCTGGGAAACAAGATAAGACTTGCAATTCGAACGAAACGCCGTAGGCTCTTAACTGAAGGCGTGATTTTGCTTCATGACAACGCCCGTCCACATACGGCACAGCTGACGAAAGAAAAACTTCAGAAACTGGGATGGGAGATCCTTCCACATCCCCCCTACAGCCCTGACCTCTCTCCATCAGACTTCCATCTTTTTGGACCCCTTAAAGATGGTCTACGAGGGATACATTTTCAATCCAATGAAGAGGTAAAAAATCAGGTGCAAAAGTGGCTTCGAGATCAACCTAAAGAATTTTATGCCAAGGGCATTTACAAATTAGCAGAAAGGTGGGACAAGTGTATAAGTGTTGCTGGGGACTATGTTGAAAAGTAACCAAAGTTTTGTACTGATTCAATAAACCGTTTATTTTTCAAAAACTACCTAACGGATTGGAATGAAATTTGGTATGTAGCTTCCTCTAGGGCCATAGGTGCTCACTAAGAAAGGATTTGAAAAAATTCGAAATTTTAGTTGGGTTTGGGGGGATCAAACTTGTTAAAAAACGATTTCTTCAAAACTACCGAATGGATTGGAATGAAATTTGGTATGTAGCTTCCTCTAGGGCCATAGGTGCTCACTAAGAAAGGGTTTGAAAAAATTCGAAATTTTAGGGGGGTTTGGGGGGATCAAAGTTACTAAAATCATAATTTCAGATCTTTTATCATTATGACAATAGTGCTTTTATTATTTAAGATCTATATATATATAAGCCAAATAAATACCACTGACTGACTGAACACTTAAAAAGAATACAATTACGTTAAAAAGACTGAAAATACCAACCACCACGGGCAACGCCGTACGGGTCAGCTAGTAATTGAATATAAATGTAATAATTCACTTTAATAATAATAGATGAAAGAAAATGAGAGAATACTATGACAATTAGTTATAAATCACGGTGATGCAACAAACAAATTCCCTGTAGCGAAGCACTGGTATTCAGCTAGTTTACTATAAAGATGGAAGATTCTGTGGATTTTTCATATGATGGGATTTTGTAAGTGGGTTGGTAGGTACTCTTCTTCTCGTCAGAGGTCCATCTGACTTTTCCTACTCCGAATACGGGTGGACCATGGATTCAAGACCCTTGAACCAGGATATCACATATATGAATGTGTTTTAGGTAATGGTGTATTTGTTATGTGTACTCTGTGTTTTTTATTTGTCTATTTAATGAAGTTAAATAGTTTATTTGTAATTTTTGAAGAGATTGATTGGGAGTTCCATTGTAATATTGTTAGCTTGTCGTTTGGATTAGTCATTAATTAGGTTTTATTTGTTTTATGATTGGTTTATTTTTGTTTGTGCAATTTGTTTTAAATATATCTATTAGATCTTGTACTGAATTTTCCTGAGGATTGCTGGTTTCTTTTTTGGAGGCTATATTTTTTGTCCAATTTTGTAGTTGTTTTCTAAAATTTATATTTTTTATCAGATTATCAATGTTTTCTGAAGATTTTGATGTTACTTTTACTTGACTATTATTGTGTTCTTTATAAAATTGGTTAGATGTTGTTGTTTTGATTGTATTTGCTCTGTCTGAGCTAGGTGTTCCAGAAGGCCTAACTTTTATGGGATTAGAAAATGTTTGTTTTTGTTGGGTTCTTGGTTTGTTTATTCTTATGGTTGGTCTATTTATTGTGCTTTCCATGGAACTATTTTCTAATTCATCATCTAAGTCACTAAGGGCCACATATCTATTTTGAGCTACGTATTTTCTGGTTTTCATGAATTGTGTTTTGTGTTGATAATTGTTATCCCTAGTTATGTTTGGAAATTCTTTATTATTAGTTATGTTATATGGTGAGATTACTGTTTCCGAAAAAGTTTTTATATTGTGTTTGTTGTATTTTGTAATTTTTTAGTTTATAGGGTATGCATTAGATGAAGTGAAATAGTCTTCTTTATATATACTCATTCTATTTTTTATGGCTGTTTGACGTATATATTCCGGGCAGTTTTTGTTATTGCTCGGGTGGTCTTGGTTGCAGTGGATACATTTTGGGACTTTTGTGCATTGTCCGTGAAATTTATCTCCACAAACTCTGCATATTTTCTTACTGTTACATGGGGCACTAGCCAAATGGCCATATTTAAAGCATGAAAAGCATTGAATTACTGGGTAAATGTATAATTTTATTGGTATAACAACATATCTTAGCTTTATTTCTTTGGGTAATATATTACCGTCAAATATGTTATTTTAACCGCGTTGGTCTCGTAAATTTGGCCATCGGTGCCTTTTTTAGTGATTTTTAATGCACTTAATATTTCAATAGGAGATTTTGCTTTCTATTATTATTTCTTCGATTGTTACCTCGTTTTCAATGTAAGCTATTCCAATTGTTTTAACTCTATTTGATGGAATGTACACTGTATAATCAATTAGAGAAAGGTGGCTTGGTAAATTGTTTGCAGCATTATAGTTGTTGCAAATTACAGATAAACTATTTCCTTTTTTTATTATATGACTAATGCTTTCACCGGTAGATTCGATAATTTTGACTATTTTTATTGGGTGTATTTTAGATTTATTATTGTTTTTTATAATGACTTCGAACGGGCCATCATTCCATTCTTGATATTTATTTTTAATTATAAGTGGTTTTTTAGCTGGAGGAGTCACTGTTTCATTTTTATTAGTTTGAGAACCGCATGGGCTAACGGGTGGACTAATGGTCTGATCAAATTTTCTTTTATTTTCATTGTCTGGTAAAATTGACTGTACTGCTTTTTGAGTTTCCGTTTCGGGAGTGTCTTTAATTATCGTGGCTAGACCTGATATACAGGTCCAGCCTTGTGATTGAATTTTATTGTCTACGATACTTTACTATAGCTTTGGTTATTTCTAAAACAAAACACTTTATTACTATGAACAAGTTTTAAGAGTTAAATTGTTAGTATATGAGTCTGGTTACATTTACAAGCTAAGGATTACAATAGGAAATAACAAAGAAAAATTTAATGGTTTTCCTGCTGGTACTTGCTTTGAAGTTGACAATCGCTGAATTATACTTGCTCTTATCACTAGCACTGCTAAACCAACACTCTATCTTTAACTTAGCTATTATCCTTCATCCAATTGTTTTGACAACACCATCCGACAGAGAATCAAAAGGGCTACAAATAAGTGTCTAGACATTTTTTTGTTAAAATGTACGATTTTTGAGTAGCTTAATAGCCCAGTCGGTATAGGTTACAACTACCAGTAATTTGCAATACGGCTGATTTTTTTTATAAGTACCTTAAAGTATGTAGATTAACATAAAAAAAAGTTTACCACTCTATCGATTTCCCAAAGTCGAAAAAAAATCGATTATCATTTTTTTCCGATTATCCTTAATATTTCAAGCTGCGATAAAGATAGAGAAAAATAAAAAAATACCACCGTGTAGGGGAGGTATTTTTCAACAAAAAAGGTCATATTTATTTATTTCGTCCGAGCAATGGTTTGTCAGGAAACAATTCGATAAGGCAGGTATGTATTTTGCAGCAGGGGAAATCACTAAAAGGGGACATCT
>JAGFPH010000530.1:6595-43499 GCA_018207615.1 Philaenus spumarius
GCACAATTACACAAGGATGTACCAATAAAGGTTCTGTCAGAATGAAATTAATACTTCAACACTAAACATGTTGTTCCTAAGTTGTGTAGAAAACTCTGATAAGTACCAATCAACAAATTATTTACTAAACATGTTGTTCCTAAGTTGTGTAGAAAACTTTGATAATTACCAATCTACAAATTATTTACTAAACATGTTGTTCCTAAGTTGTGTAGAAAACTATGATAAGTACCAATCATCAAATTATTTCCCAAGTCATTAAAGCACATAACATTCACTCACTCCATAATTAGTGCACAATTACACAAGGATGTAATAATAAAGGTTCTGTCAGAATGAAAGTAATACTTTAACACTAAACATGTTGTTCCTAAGTTGTGTAGAAAACTCTGATAAGTACCAATCAACAAATTATTTACTAAACATGTTTTCCTAAGTTGTGTAGAAAACTCTGATAATTACCAATCAACAAATTATTTACTAAACATGTTGTTCCTAAGTTGTGTAGAAAACTCTGATAGTTACCAATCAACAAATTATTTACTAAACATGTTGTTCCTAAGTTGTGTAGAAAACTATGATAAGTACCAATCAGCAAATTATTTCCCAAGTCATTAAAGCACATAACATTCACTCACTCCATGAATAGTGCACAATTACACAAGGCTGTACCAATAAAGGTTCTGTCACGGTGAAGGTAATACTTCAACACTAAACATGTTGTTCCTAAGTTGTATAGAAAACTATGATAAGTACCAATCAACAAATTATTTCACAAGTCATTAAAGCACATAACATTCACTCACTCCATGAATAGTGCACAATTACTCAAGGATGTACCAATAAAGGTTCTATCACGGTGAAGGTAATACTTCAACACTGAAAATGTTATACAAAGCTTTAAACTCATTGTTTCTACTGAAAATTCAGTTGCTCTAAACAAAAACAGAAACATGTGGATGTTATACAGGAAACCAAGTGTGCGATATTCAAAAATGTTTCTTGCGGCACAAACCCAATGATTAAATCAGAACCTTAATACAGCCATGGCGGTAATATAATTTTGATCTGTATTCAACTAATACAGTATTATGAATTTATCTAGGCTTAGCGGTATCTGTGTAAAAAATCATTGATTATCTTCAATATTTTTTAAAATATTTTTATAAAATCTGAAATCAAATAAAAACAATGTTTATTTTGTTATTTAAGTGTTTTATATAATCATTCTTGATTTTTGTTTGTGTTTTATTTTATTTTTTAACTTAACCTGAAAAGCTGTTGGTTGTGATAAATAAAATTTACTATGTTGGTTGCTATGGTAATACATTAAAATGTATTCAATAAACATATGTTGTTAAGCTTTCGATCCGAATCAGATGTTTGATGTGTTATAGGGCTGGGAGTGAACCCCAGTATTTTCAAAATGTTTACGCTATGAATTAAACATTTTGTAAAACCATATCTTAGTACGCTTTTATGACCCCATAAGAATTTACCTTCAAACTTTCGTATTTTAAGTATTTTGCTCTATGTTGATTCTATAACAGTCAGACAGGCCAAAGCCGCTTATATATTCATTGTTGAAACCATGTAATTTTCTAACGGATAGTAATGAAATTATAAACTACTTAATAAATGTAAACCGTTCTCACTGTAGATGAGATAATGATGCATCTTTCTATAGAATATTTACATAATATTTGCGACAAGAAAATGATTTAGATAAGCCTTAATTCTACAGTTTATATGTTACTTTATGGATATGTTTATGGGATATGCCTAGAAACTATTTGGTTGAAGATTTAAATTAATTACATGTTTAGAAACAAAATAAAATACCCCACATTATTGCTATCAATAAGTAAATAAATATGTAGTTTAGTTTATTAAAACATAGCACCAAGTATAAAGATGGCTTGGAATTTATTTTGAGTTGTTAAATAAACGTAATAAATACCTTACTTCCTTATACTGCTCGCAGTCCTGTTTTGATTATTTTCTATACGGTGACGTACGTTTCGCCTACTTTTTCAGGCATTTTCAAAAATTTTATAAAGAAATTTAAAAAATTATCAATGCGCCTCAAAAAACTATAAATTATACACAAACACTCCCCAAACATTAACAACAAAAACACAAACAGACGTAATGGGGCATGAATATGGCGATGTAGTTTATTAGCGAATTTCCATAGGAAAAATGAGCTATTGCAGTGGCCCTTATGGTGAGACCCAAGGTCGGGAGTAGCAAATGAGCACCGATCATGGTCCCCAGGACACGTTTTGGGGTGTCAAAAAAATTCATATATATATGTATATATGTGTTCGCAGTCTAGCGGCCGCATTTTAAGTCCGATTTGGTCCAAATTTGGTACACGTGTTGGTAGTCTGTGTGGCTCGGACGAGTTCGTTAGCCAAAAAAATCCAACAACCGGAAGTACGAGTTTTTACCGGAAGTAACTTTTTTTTAGATTTTGACTAGGAGAATGAAATTTTTTTAGAGTTTTTTCTGAAAATGTATATTTAGGATGTTATTCTGCACATTTTTTTTTACGCAACCTTATAGCTCGCTTGGTTCCCCCAAAATCGACCAAAAAGTAAAATACCATAAAAGTACCCGGTTCGAATCCAAGTGGTGCAAACTCGCGAGGCCACTAGGCGTAAACTAATTCTACTAATATATTGCGTACACACAGACAGGTTCAACGCCTTCGTGAGTAGACCTATTTCCCAAATTGTTGGTTGAAACCCTAAAACATAGGCATATAAACTTAATTTTGGAAATTTGCTCAACTCACGTCAGCGGTCCAGCTGCGTGGTCGAATTATTTTAAAATAGCATCTCGCACACGTTCACCCCGGCCCGTTCAGCTGAAGCCATATTTGTTCAGCTGAAGATTTTGCTTTCTGGGCTGCTTTAGAGTTTGAGTTGATGACGACATGAATGTATTTTGGCAAGATGTTGTGCCTTTTGCATAATTTATTAAATTTAATGTTTCGTATTGTGTTATGTAATTTCATATTATCACTTTTGAATTTGTATTCAAGTTTAGAGTAAACTTTACTTACGCACCCACCTATAAACTTTCTAATACTCTAGACCAGATAATAAGAAATAACATAACATTCCACCAGAATCTTTAATAAATAGTTTAGATCTCGTCCAAAAACTGCAAAATGAGAAAATAGAATCAAACAATACTCTTGTCTCATTCGATATTTATTTTTATTGAAATCAGTGTGATTTTGTCGCCACAGTGCTCTTCTATTTGTTTAACCATTCGATATGGTAAACCTTTATAAAAACGTTATGACAACCGAAAGCGTAACCATCTTAAAAAATAATATTAAAGAAAATAACACACTGACCAATGATAAGTTGGAAGATCTCATTACCCTCATAATAACATGTTTACAACAAAACTATTTTGAATTTGACAAACAATATTACATCCAAACAAAAGGACTGGCTATGGGATCTCCACTATCAAGCATTTTATCAGAGATATTTCTCAATCATATTGAACAGAAATACATAATTAATCTGTCAAACACGTTTTATAAAAAAATATGGCTATACCACAGATACGTCGACGACACGATTTGTCTTTTCAATGGACAATGGAACAGTGAGAATAAAATATGTTTAAAAATTATTTAAATAAAATACACCCTTCACTCGAATTCACTTGTGAAATGGAAGTCAACAATAGTTTAAACTTTCTTGATTTAACCGTTACCAAAGTTGGAACCAAATTTGCCTTCAAGTATATAGGAAATCAACCCAAACAAACCACACAATACACGCCACCTCTAATCATTCCCACAACCAGAAAATGTCAGCCTACAATAGTTTCATATATAGAGCAATCAATAAGCAATAAATATATAGACCAATGAACAAAGCAGATTTCGATCAAGAAATTAGCATAATAAAACAGATAGCAATTTCAAATGGTTACGAACACACAATAATAGATCGACTTATAGCAAAGAAAGAGAAAAAAACAAAACCAAATAATAAAAGAAAAACCAAAATATATAAGTATTGACTACCATGGGTTACTTGACAACATTGCAGACAGAATATTTCGTAAACAAGGTTATAAACTGGTTTTTAAAACAAAAAACAACTTGGATAAAGCAATCAAACCAAAACATAAAGAGGATTGTCCTTACAACGATAGTGGAATAAACAACATCATGTGTGACAATTGCGAAAAACATTATATAGGTCAAACAGGAAGATCATTCAAATGTCGTTTCAAAGAGCCGTCGTTTCATTCCCAACCGTAATCTTAACAAAAAACAATCAAAATTTTCTGAACATCTAATAGACACCGGTCATACTTACACCAATATCCAAAATAATTTGCAAATTTTAAATAAATGCTCCAAAGGACCAACCATGAACGTAATTGAAGAATTCCACATTTATAAAGCAACTTTTTTAGACTCAAACTCTTTGTTAAACGAGAAGATACATTTCCAATCCAACGCTTTGTTTGACAGTATTATCAGAGCCGAACCCCTTCAATCTCTAAAATAAATAAAACTACAGAGAAAAAATCAGTACTGAGACAAGGACAGGCCGGGGTGCACGTGTGCGAGATGTTATTTTAAAATAAACAACATCGGCATATTCATGCCCCATTACGTGTGTTTGTGTTTTTGGTGTTAATGTTTGTGGAGTGTTTGTGTATAATTTATAGTTTTTTTATGCGCATTAAACAAATGCAAATCATTTAAAAAATTTCTTTAAAACGGTTTGAAAATGCCTGAAAAATAGGCGAAACGTACGTCACCGTATGGAAAGTGATCAAAACAGGACTGCAAGCAGTACAAGAAAGTAAGGTATTTATGTAAATATATCCAGTCCAGTAAGGCAAAAAACCAAAATAAATCAAAAACTTAATGCTTGCGTTTATATATTTATGTCTTGTTATCACGTACTGAAATCTTACACAAAACGTATGTCTTACCTTATAAAAATAAAGTATGGTAGTTTACCTAAACTTATCTCCTGAAATAATTATAAAAAAATAAAAATTAGCATTCAACATTGATTTTATGTGTAGAAACATTCTATACCTAATTTTTCTTATCGTCAATACTGTTTTTTTCAACACAATTTACGAATGGTACTAATACATTTGTTTGTCTTGATAGTAATACAATTGTTTCTTTGTTTTTCCCGCTAACAGTTTATATATTTAGAACGAAATGTCGAGTTTTTTTTTACTAATCTTCAAAACATTAGTAAAATCATTTGTCATAAAAACGTAATATGAAACAAAAATAAAAACTCACTACAATTAAACTCACTCATTAAAACGATATTAAATTGTATAAATAATTTATAATATTTAATAAATATACATATGTAATAAATTAGAAGTCTTGATACTTCCCATTTAAAATTAACATCAAATATTCTTTATGTCCATATTAAACTTGCGTCAATTTGTTAAAATCAGACAAAACTTACAGATAAAACTGTAATAATGTAAACGAATGTTTTTAAACATTTCACCTTACTGGTAAAGACACAAAGTAAAATATTACGTGTAGATGTACATTTTGAAACAAAAAACAATAATACCAATTCTCTTAATGAAATTTCTAGAGAAACCAATGTTTTTAATTAACTCCGATGTGGTTAGGTAAAACTTTGTGTTACGTGTATTTGTTATAATTATTTTTCCATACGAAAATTATATTTATCGTAAATGAAAAAGAAATGTACCATCAACACAATAGTAATAGATTTTATCGACTTTACATAAAGTATTACATGGAACAGCCAAATATAACCTAAAGATAAGTTTAAAATATTCTTTTTAATTTTTCTGTACATAGAGCTTATCTGTTTGTGTTCTACAGTAAGTGAAGATAAAAGGGGAACAAAGAAAACAATTACTAAGACAATATTTAAAAAAAAACAAAAACAAAAGGAAAGGAAATAAGAATAATACACATATTATATTTGTATATCTTTTATGAAGAGGCATTTAATGGAACTTATGATACTATTGTGGTCTTCTCGATAGTATTATAATTAAAACTTATAAACTTCCTACGATGATAATCATGTTTTTCCCCTTGGATTTGGATTTTTTTATCCTGACAAACTCGTTATCAATAAAGCTGAATCATTGATTCAAACTCAGCACATGCAGCAAAGGAAAATTATAGTTATGATTAATAAATATAAATACAGTTAGGAAAATATGTATGCATTTTTCAATTTTACAGTTTACAAATCTGAGTATAATTTTCTAGTTTTAAAACTCTTAATTTTGTACTTTGGAGATTAAGCAAAAGCTGTTTGTTTAAACTCGTAAAGAATGAAGAGTGTGCACCTTTTATTTTTTTTAGATATTGTTACAATATTCATAATATTTAAAAACTGAACAGCATTTTAATTTTTGGGTCTATAGAAACGAAACATCTAAAATGTACTTTTAGTAAAAGTGGCATATATCGCTTTGTAATCCCTTTCTGTAATATCTTTCTGCTTTTTTTGATTTTTACATAGTAGTTATTATCTTATTAACCACTTTTTTATAAAGTAAATTATTGATTTTGATGGTATTTTGCAATCATTAATTCCCACTTATATAATTTGTTTAAGGTGTTACATAAAACATTTCAAAATGGCGAACATTTAAAAAACAGAACAAGTTTATGTGTAACCAAAACACATATGTTAAACTTGTATTTGTTATTTAAAACTGAAAACAATTACTCCTCTTTCAAAGACGTTGATTTAAAACATATGTGATATAACAACTTTTGTGAAAGGCGCTAAATAAATAACAGTGGAATTACTTTAACCCCATACTTTGAAACTTCAAAAAAGTTTTAATCTAATAAATTTTCTGTTATTAGTTTAAAACTTAGATGTAGTATACAGTATCTATATTAATATTTCTTATCCGTCTTGCACCTATTTTTAGTACTTTGACAATGCACGTTTCGGAAACAGGTTCCCTTCTTAAGGTTTTGTAAATATGTTTTACTCCCATGTAAGCACTTCAAATA
Organism: Philaenus spumarius; assembly: GCA_018207615.1. Taxonomy (NCBI): domain Eukaryota; kingdom Metazoa; phylum Arthropoda; class Insecta; order Hemiptera; family Aphrophoridae; genus Philaenus; species Philaenus spumarius. The sequence continues at coordinate 13,641 of JAGFPH010000530.1, forward strand.
TAAAGTAAAAGACACACACACACCCACCAACACACCTCTATACACAGTGAATGTTACAAAACATTATTCTGCACACTCAAGATAAAAGTTCACTGGTCACGTGAACACGAAACAAATCTTTAAAATATTTGGACCATGTTGTCAGTGCAGCGGTCACTCATCAACTGAAAGAGTGCGACCGTTATCTCATTCATCGATAATATTTCTAGGTCTATGGGTGGAGTTTGCGGTGTTATACAAAGTAATGGATTTGAAATAAATAATTGTTCATTAATTAGAGAACCACTTCGTTGCGAGTTAGCTTCAGTATTCTTCTAATGCGTTCATTAGTCGACATTTGTTACACAATAATGCAGAGGGGTTAAATTCACGGATAAATTGTCGTAACAATGATCACTGTCAATTAAATGTATGGTATATTGTGATTTGTTCTGTGTAATATCCTTTTTGGGTAGATGTTCTGTAAATCTAACCTTGAATTTTCTGACAGTTTGCCCAATATAGAACTTATAACAATCGCTTCACTTTAACTTATAAACACCAGTACAAATTGTTTAAGCTTCTTCTGGATTTTGGTTGCAATAATTTCTTTAAGTTGTTATCAGTTTTAGAAGATATTGTCACATTATGCTTTTTAAATATTTTTTTTTAAATAGTTGGGCAATACGTTTGTGTATTCCGTAGTGATTAATTTTAACGGTTTTATTTTAATGACTATTTTTGTTCAAGGACTTGGGAAGTAATTTATCAACTATTTTTGTGCTATATCCATTTATGTTTGTAATATATTTTATGGTGTTCAACTCCTCAAGATAGTCAGGTTCGCCCATGGGTATGTTTACTAGCCAATGTATAATTGAATTAAATGAGGCTATTTTGTGTGGCCATGAATGGTACGAGTCAGCGTGAATGACTACATCAGTTGTGATGTAAAACATGCAATTAAAACATATTTACAAAACCAAAAGATGGGAACCTGTTCAAGAAAGGCGTTCTATCAAACTACCAAAAAAGTTGGAAGACAGATAACCAGATGTACTAGTTATAGGCCTATATACTACAACTTAGTTATACTATTGCAACTGGAGATGTATACAATGACAACAGTACAGGCGCAATTGAATAAAGCATAGGCAAAATTTATTCTAATTCCAACGTGCTAAAACAGTATAAATTAGCTTGTTTTTTAACAGCAATTAAAAACTATCAGATGAACAGCTAATTTTAGATAATACTTAATCTCAGCTCTATTCCACTCTATTTCTGACTAAAACAGTATAAACAGCAGATTTGATCGCTTTATTTACTACTTCGTTGTTATTTTGTAACCTACATGGCAACCCATAACACCCTATGTTAAAAATTTTCAACTTTGAAATTATATTTTCTCAACAAATTTCGTTTTTACACGAAATACAACTATATAATATGGTTGTACTTAAAAATCAAAACTACACCTAAATACAATATTTCTTTGAATTCGTTAGAGCAGTTTTCGAGATCCGCGACAGATACAAAGATAGATACAAGAATTGCTCATTTAAAGTAATAGGATTCATATAAATATAACATTGGCAAACACTCACACAAACGTAAAACAATAAGAGCTAATTATTTCTGAGTCTAGTAAAAAAAGTAGCTCATTTACTTTTCAATTCATATAAAATTGGGCCATATCATTTACGCAGAAAGAATGATAAAGTATGTGAAACCAAATACTTTTAAAAATACCAACCATATGATTTTACAAATAAATGTAGTTAACTGCTGAAATTCTTACGATTACTATATTCGTAAATGTCTGTAGTAAAAAGCTACTCCAGAGCTTGTACTGACTTATAGTGCAATGTAAATGTTTTAAAGACAAAACAATTGCGTAATGACTAAAGTAACTAAAAACCACATATAATGCAAATAAAGTTGTTTTGAATACTACATGGGATTTAGATTGTTAACAGAAACATGGAATTTCCAAGCAGACTATGACATAATACATTTTTTAATTAACAAAAGAAACAATTATATTATAAACACTAAAATTTTACAATAACAGATAATTTTGTGTACCGTATTTTTGTTATGCAATTGCCAATCAATTCAAATTTATTGAACAATATATTTGTTTGCTTTGTGACTTCGTATTTAGATTGAAGCAGCATAATTGCTATTTCCTACTTAAATGAATAAAATAGTTTACGTACATGAATTTAAATTGTATTTTACTTAATACACGTACTTATATTTAATGCCAATATTGCTTTATATACTAAATATAGACTGCGGAGAATGTTTGCAAGTTTGATAAAAACAAATTTTACGACTGGTTATCAATTTTCATATAGACGATCGTAAAGTCAATATACTATGCCGAGGTAATATATCATATTTTAAAAATAATAAAGAAGCCCCTAGACAATACATCCTATATCTTGGCGTTGTCTTTTATGTCTCGGAAGTAAATTTACGTAAAAACAGAGAAACAAGAATCCTTACTTACTTGAAAGCAGAGGACATTCTTGAGATTTAATGTAAGAGTGTAATCTCAATTTTCATAATTATTAAATAATGCAAATAGATGTCATAACATACACTTATACATATTGTTTATTATACATGATATTTAATTCCATTACTCGAACTCTGCATCACACGACTATTGTACACGACTATTGTAGCTGGTGCCTCACTGAAGATGGCGACTATGTCGTTGAAACGCGTTTGAGTTAATAAACGTATTAGCTGTGAGATTTTGTGTTCTATGTTTATTCTATTAAAAATTTTAACTTCTAGAAATTTTTCTAAAGGTTTTTCGTCGAGAGCTTTAAAGGGGCACTCCACCTTAATATTGATAAAAATGACAACAAATTACAATTTGTTTCACCTAGTTTTGTTTCCTGTGATTTTCTGAACAATTTGATATATAATAAGTATAGATAATATGCTTATACAGTAATTAGTTATTTTATCTAAAAACGAAACGCATACATGTATATTCTCCAAATAACTGAGTCTTTTTCTAGGCCGTTTTCCGAAAGTTTTGTTTCTCACGTTTTCATTTACTGTGGCAGACATAACTCAAGTTGTATTTGAGATAGCCTCATAATTGTTTATTTTATTATGAAGAGGACATTTCATTGTACAACCTGTAGTATGGATATACATTAGTTCCTATAATAAAGATTTTAAGAAATGATTAAAAAAAGATTTTACTAAAATTTTTTATAAAGAAATTAAATAACATATTTTTTACAGAAATATTTTATAAAATTTAATATCCATACTACAGGTTGTAGAATGGAATACCCTCTTGAAAACAAAAAATAAAAATGAGGCTATCTCAAATACAACTTGAGTTATGTCTGCCACAGTGAAGCCTAGTTAAATCCGTAAAAATTAACCCCCCGTAAAAATTATTTGGGGAGAGGGTGTTTGGTGGCCAAAACTTATGGAAAAGTCACTATAACCAACACTCATATTATAAAACATAAAATAATTAGGTTTGTTTTAAAAATAAAGAAAAATTTGTTAAAGGTGGAGTGCCCCCTTAATTTAAGTATGAGGTTAAGGGGGGTACGATAACGGGAAGTGCCTCATAGTTTATGTCAGTGAATGAATCAGTGAACCTTCCTAGCTGTATATAAGTAGAAAGACGCGGAGCCTCCATTCTCGGATGAATAGTGGCTAAAAGGATGATCGGATCTTAAATCTGTTGGAAAATCGTTAGTTTTGCAATTAAATTTTCTACAACTTTTGTTTTTAACATTTTTTGCTAACTCTTACCATTTTCGTACAAAAAACGTGCTCAAAGTGGAAAAATATAAAAATCTTTTTCGTCCAAAAGGTGCTTTCAAAATTAAAAATGTTAACTGTTCTATTTTTTCTGGAAGGTTCTCGTCGAGAGCTTTAATTCAAGTAGGAGGTCGAGGGGGGATACGAATACGGGAAGTGCCTCATAATTATTGTCAATGAATCAGTGAACCCGTCTAGCTTTATATAAGTAGATATAATAAATATTACTATACAAAAATTAGGCTTCATTTTATGCACTCTTCTAAAAAGTATTTCTCACGGAAAACGAATACTAACTAGCTTTGAGAAGACTAAATATATATATAAATAATTCTACACAATCAGTTTTCATTTGGTAGGAATGTTAAATTGTATAACAAAACATAATTTAATTAACCATTTTTAAATTTCTACTGTTTTTTAAATACTTAATTTTTGGCAAAATTTTCAGAAATTTAGTATTTCTTTTCCCTAAAACTTATTTTGTTAAATTTGAGTTTTTTTATTGGTTTCTCTTGGTACTATTTTTTCAAATTTTTATTTATAATCAAATTATTTTGGCATTTTTCCTAAGTCCCACCTTTTGATTTTCCATTTATCAGAATAATAGTTATTTACTTTTCTAACCCATTTTTTTATTAAAATACATAAACTACAAAGAATTTCTTTCAGTTAATTTTTTATCAAGAAAATGTATAGTAGTAAGTAGAGTCCCGGTAATTCGAGTCTCGATAATCCGAGGTTCCGTGTAATTCGAACCACAAATAGCATTGAATGTGACCTTGCATTGTGACACATTCTTGCTGCTTGAAGGATACCGATCTCTAAATTTTTGTTTTCCAGTGAATCTGTCAAGATCGTTTGTACAATAAGTCGCCTGTATAAATGCTTAACATTGTTTATAATGCCCTGATCCATTGGGTGTACAACTAAAGTCATGTTCGGGGGGGGGGGGGGGCGTAACGTTGTTCATATAAGTGGGTTAGAGTTATGCGCAGTACAATTGTCAATAAATAATATGATTGTTCTGTTCTGTTGACAAAAGGTTTTGTCAAGATTTAATATCAGACAAAATCCCTTATTTGAGATTAGGCAGAGCATCAATGACAAACTACAGTATCGGTACCTAGAGAATTCGGAAGGCAAAATTCTTGGAAACCGGTACCGCGTCTAGAATTACAATACGTGTCCACTGTACAAACACGTAAGTCCTGGTCCCTATGTCCAGCCCCTTTTCTACCAGACGGTGACGTATTTATCCAGCGATCCCTTTCACAGCACAAGATTATATTTTTACTGTTGAAAAAGAACTTCGAATTAAAGAAGTTGACTTCGAATTATTAATATTTTTTTACATTAATGTCATATAAAGTTCAAAGGACAGAACCGAAACTAAGAATTAACGGTAATTTCGAATTATCCAAGTTCTACTGTGTATACAAAAATAACATCGAAACAAACTTTTTCCGGCACGCCGTATCCCCCTGGCATGACATCGCAGCTCGTAAACGTTGCATTGTAGTTAAACATAAAACTATTTATGATTTCTTTAATAAGTAAGTTTTTATTTTTTACTGCGCATAAAAATACTTTTTTACCTCAGTGTTCAATACAAAATAGTGTATATTTAATAAAACTTTAATTTTTTCGGAGATACGAGGACTATAAATATTAGTTTTATCTTAACCTCTACATGTTTCGTGTAATTCGAGTTTTTCACAATCCGAGGTACTCTCGGTCCCATTTAACTCGAAATATCGGGACTCTACTTATATACTTTACTAATATGGATTGTATATATATTGTACATATGTTTAAATGATAATGTGCCCGATAAGTAAAGGAACGCCTCCCAGTATAGAAAAATGAAACTTTTAGATGGAGGGTTAGTTATTGATAGCGCCCGTTATATCGTAATTAACATGCAGCGATTGCGAAAACTGGTACATTGAAATACGGACACCATTTGTACACCATTCATCCTTATGTTGGTAATTATATTGTTAGTTGACATAATTGGAAATTAAATTGAACAAAATATGTGTTTCAATGGTTATGGTTGACGTTTGAATATAATTATTTTACTCAGAATCCACAAGAAATTTTTAAAAACACATTGTAATATGGGACCTAGTCTAACGATTAGATATTTATAAACGATAAGTCACCGCCACACATTCACTTTTCTCAGATGGTACTTTAGTTTAGTTTATTGTAGGCCTATTGCTCTTTCAGTACAAAACTATGTACAACGAAATATTTTGATATAATGACAATGTAACTTTAAGTGTTTAACTTCAAATTTTAACTAAATTTTTTTAACTTCAAAATAATACCAACGTAGTCAAATATTTTAAAATGCTGTTTATGTAATAATATTAATTCTTAACGTAGGATCAATGGTATTCTCATTTGGTATAATGTGTTTGTGACACATCTCGAAAATAAATACTTTTCTCCACTTCTCATCCTTTCCTTAAATTATGAAACCAAACTTAAGACAGTAGAAGGTCTCAAAAATAAATAGAATATTACAAACTTACTTTCGCAGAAATTGTAAGGTGGCAGTTGATTAGTTTTGAAGTGAATGCATTAGTATCGGAGTCAATATTAGTTTTAAATATTGTTGCAACACACAATAAGGGTGGTACGGGTCAACGACCGAGGGTAGACCCCCCCCTTCTTGCAATACTCCAATATTCCGAACCAGTCGAAAGTCAACTTTTGATTAAAACAACATGTAATAACTCAAAACTTATTTTAAAACAAAGCACGTTCCTAATTCCGATCCTACAATACTGGACAAAATTAAGCCTGTATTTGATTTAAAATTACATAAATAGAAATGGAACGATAAAATATTAGTTTAGGTATATATTTTTTAAATATAATTTAATTTTTTAACTAAAAAAATGTATACATTTTTTTTCTGTAGTGTCTCAATATTTTCAAGATGGACTTCTAGGTATCTCGTAGATATGAACAACAATCTCTTTTTTTTAATAACGGATCAATAGAGTAACCCAACAAATATTTCACAAACGCTAATAATTTATAATTTTTATGCATTTTAATTTGGCGTGTGAATAAGTGTGGTTGCCGTTTGAAATTTTTGAGTAGCCCAAAATTCTCCATTTGGTTAGAGGCATAAAGTTCAAAACTATCATAAAAACAACTTCAGGTGACCTTGTAAAAAGTCCTACAAGGGATTAGATCTACAAGTTCATATAAACATAAACGAAGGGCTATATGAATTTTAAACCACATATTTATATAAGTTAATCTTTAAGTTGTAGAAAATAAAGAATTACTCATAATGATATAAATTAATTGTTAAATAAAAATAACTAATTTACAGGTATAAAAAGAAATTAATATGTAGAATGCAATAGGTCTCCACCCCTGCATACTGTCCTCTCGATGGCTTGCTGCTAAGCAAATGCCAATAGATTACTATCGTTTTTAGAAAGTGTGCGTTGTACACTGGTTTCTGTGATATTATTATATCCTGAATGCCAAGATAAAAACTCTTGCACAACTGAATCTTTTTTTTCTTTCACGGTGAAATAATAATAAAAATAATGTACTCTTTTTTTATCTGTAGTGGATCTCTTAGGCCTCGATGTTAAAACCCTATCGTACTATGTAATTATAATTATGTTTTTTTAATAGTATGGTAAAGCGTATGGCGTTCTGTTGGTTCACTAATTGAAATTTGTGTGCTGCATTTAAATTTACATTTGAAGCAGTCTTTTAAAGTTTTCACGTCCATTAAACTTACAGCCTTACCTCTTCGACTGATGTAAACTCGCCAGATTGGTGTTTTTGTTTCCTAACGTGGAACTTCCCATTTATAGGATTTGCAACAACCTTCTTTGGTTTTTTCTTTGGTGTGTCATGTGTCAAAGTATTGCTTGCAGGCAGGGTCGAATCACTGGAAAAACAACAAACATTTTTAAACTTAGAATTATCATGTGTGGTTGGATATGTCCTAACTTTAGAACCAAATTTATGTCTCTAACTCTGGGATAGTAGGGTTGGTTTCCGTAGTACCTTAAACCAATTCTAAAATATGCAACAATTTGTAAAATTAGGTCTGTTAAAATTTAAAAGAACATTTAACTGCATGGCAAAACAATTTAATTTTCTGCGACTAATATGTTAATTTTAAAAGGTAAATATACGTTCAGTAATAATAATTTAGTTACCTTGTCGTTGCAATTGTAATAGGGATTAGAGATTCTGAGGACTCGATCCCTGCCTCCTCTTGATTTAAATCTTCCATTATTTGTGACTTTTACTCCTCAGTGGATTTTGTTGGAATAGTAGTACTGTAACAAGGTATTTTTCTCTGGCCACATATTTGAAGACATTTGTTCTCTTGCTGAAAATAAAATCACTTATAAGAATAGCCTAAGTTATTTTAAAACCACTGACACAAAGCTAACACACACAAATACTTGTTTCAAAGCTACTGACACAAAAATACATTAACTACTAATAAACCGAATAATGTAGGCCTAATTACAATCATTATTCGCATGATATAAACCAATTAACCTCTAATTTTAATCATATAAAATATTGTTCTATAGGATAGCCTGCTTGATTTATAGATTTGCATAAACAAAAAATTAATAATGGGCCCAAGGCTATGCCTATTCTCCTTTGACACTGTTTACACTTTTCTTTTTTTCTTACCTGGGTGTGGATAAAGTTGTATATTTTTTCATCTGAGTTTTCTGAAGATGTTGGTGGTGCATAATCGAGTTTTCACAAGATAATATATCACTTACATTACTATTATCAGACATTTCGTCATTCATTTTAAGTTCTAAAATACTAAAATTGGTCTCTTAGTGTCAATAATAAGCTGACGTAATATTTAAGACTAATGAATTGATAAAATCACAAACATAACCTTTTATTACCACAACACACAAAGACAGAATTCTCCTCTTCCAAATATGATCAGCTGGACAAAGGCCAAAATTGTTCAGTTGGAACTTTATCACTCCAAATATTTCTTCTTTTTTTTAGACAGAACTTTTTCACTTTCCTAAATCTACATAGGTGTAACACATAGGGATATATAAACTTTATTATATTGTGAGAAAACACAAATTTTAGCAAACATCTGACATTGTCAAACTAATGTATCGTTAAAGTCCTAAATATTCTACATGGACCATTTTTGGAAATATATTCATAATTCATCCAAAGTCTAATGATTATACAGAAATTAAAGCAAATTTCTGAACAAACAATAGTAAAAATAAGACTAATACATAATTAGAGACTTCAAAAACATCTATGATAACGTTTCTTAAAAATTATTATTACGCCTGCCACTCGAAAAAACCTTCACTGATAATGAGTACCGGTAAGCTGTACGTAGGGATTCGTTTGGATCTAACAGAGTAATTACTAGTTCATCAGAAGAAAAACACTCGTTACCGTTCTACAAACGTTCAACTTACATATTCTTCGACGTAACAAGTTTGAATACCTCGTGAGAAAGGCTCTATTTGTCCTTTGAGAATCACTGTGACTTTTTTCACCTAAAGTATACATTTCTCCAATATATTTTATCCCTTAGGCTCAGTGTTTACAGATATCGCGAAAAAAACCGCGAGTTTTAACACTTTTTTTAGTTGTTTGTTTATAACTCGGAAATTTCTATCCTACAGAAAACTTCACCTAATAATGAATTCAAGAAAACAAATTTTAGTTTTTATGTAGTTTTATAACGTCGTAGCTCCTTCCTGAAACAAGCAATGATAACTTAACGAGTGTTTCTAAAAACATTAACATTTCTTACAATAATTGTATTTTCTCTTAAGTAAAGGAGAAACCAAACAAACCATACACATGTTTTAATGTATATGAAGCTTGTGTTAATAATGTTTTTTGTTTTGGTGTTGTAAAGTAATATGTATGTTTCAATCCGGACAGCTAGGGACGTCAAACCTCTCTCAAAATTTGCAGCTAGTATTTTTTGAACTTCAACAGCTGTGTACAAGAGCATATTTATTCGTTGTCACCTAAGGTTTTACTCGCTAGGCCAAGTAGGCCTACTGGTCTTCTCCGTCATATTTGGCTAACGAAATCGTTCAATAATTCTTTCAAACCCGTTAACATCAATGAACAATAAGATAGCCGTTGAATTCTGTTCTGTTAACTCATATTTCAAGCACTCAGATTTAAATAAAAACCCGAACCACAAAACAAGGAACAAAAGCAATAACTAAACAACTAAATTGTAAGTTATGTTTACTACGTTACCCTTATGTACATTTCGATGACATGGTCATAATCCTCAGAGGGTTTTTAACACTACTACAGTATACATACAATATTACAGAGCTTTATATACACGCCCTTCCCCCACTCCTCCCCAAACCGGTTAATCCAAGACCGACCTGATGGGGGAATGGGAGGAGCCACATTAAATCTATTACAAGTATCTATTATTAACAATAAATTATAAAATTATTCAATACAAAAAAATAACAAACTGGTCTACTAAAACTATAAACAGTCAAACAGAAATGAAAATAATAATAATAAAATACAAATACAAAACTAATAGGCCTAATGAAATAAATAACAAACAAAAGAAAGTAAATACTTAATAAAATAAAATAATATAACCTTTAAAATCCCATATTAACAAATACAGATCAACAAAATATAAATAAAATAGGTCTATGGTTTAAAAAAAATACAAATAAATGAAAGTTAAAAAATTAAATTAAAGTTAAGAAATATTACCAATAATAAATACAGTACTATCTATTGCTAAAGGTTCCTATCCAGTCCTAAGTAAAGAAAACAATGACGAGTTAGGAATAGGCCCTTTATCTGCATTTAATAACATATCATTGTCAGCCTGAAAAATGGAAATGCTTTCCAAGCTGTTCAATAACTTGTTTGAAGTCACTTCTTTTTTTAACATAACATTGGATATTTCTACGTGTGCTCCGCAACGCTAGATTTTTCAGGCCTATTGTACTTAATATTTGATATGTGTTCTTTAAATCTCGTCATAATTTTTCTCTTTGTTTGGCCTAGATAAACCCTTTCACAAGTGTCACATTTTATTTCATAAATTCCAGACTTTTCCAACATCGGAATTTTATCTTTAGGATTACCTAAGAGTTGTCTAAGAATATTATGTTTTTTGTAAGCAATCCTAAGGTTACATTTCTTAAAAATGGACTTCAGGCCTTTGGTAAGTATGGAATCAAAAGGTAAACTAACATATTTCAATTTTTCTTTTCCTTCCGGTTGGAGTGGGGGAAGGGCGTGTATATAAAGCTCTGTAATATTGTATGTATATTGTAGTAGTGTTAAAAACCCTCTGAGGATGATGACCATGTCATCGAAATGTACATAAGGGTAACGTAGTAAACATAACTTACAATTTAGTTGTTTAGTTATTGTTTTTGTTCCTTGTTTTGTGGTTCGGGTTTTTATTTAAATCTGTGTGATTTTGTCGCCACAGTGCTCTGTTATTTGTTTAATCATATTTCAAGCACGAATAAATGACACTGTTGACTATGTGCGGTAAAGGGCGGCGACTGAATTCATCTGTGGCTATTTTACTAGGCTGTAATTAAGATTGAAGTTTAGCCAATTAGTTAGTTCTGTATATGTTATTATTGTACCTAATATTTATACAGATTGTACCCAATATTTTGTTTCATTATTTATAAATTAACAACATTAGTTTATAGCCGACTTCTTGAAACTTAGGAAAACTAGTTAGCGCAAACGGAATGACAGATTATGTAGTATAAAAAAACATATACTATGCATATTATGGATATTATGCGTTTTTAATTTATTGGCAATTTAAAGTAAATTTTGTATGTTTTCAAACTTTGTACTAACTGTTTTAAAAAGAATTTAAATTGGAATAGTTTTTATTTTTAAATTGTTTGGTCTTCAAAGTCCCTTTTTTGACTGAATGATTTATATAAGTAAATAATATAGTTTTGATTAATAAAAAAAAAAACTTGCTTCCGTCGTCATCCACATCGATTATAGAAAAACATTTGGAAAACATTAACCCGATTTTCACACCTTGACGGTAATTTTCGTGACAACGCTCTAATAATTTAAGTGTTTTGGACGAGCGATCTATGAATAGGCAATTTTGCAGTTTATTGGATATTCAGGAAGTAGAATAATAATTACTGATTATTCAGAGTTAAACATTTAGTTTGTAAGGATGTTTATCTTTTTCACTCATTAGGCGATAAAATTATGAGTGTTTAGTTTTTGTGCACATCTTAATTTAAAAACCATAAATTTACCTATCTATCTATTCAAGAAATTGAAGAATTATCCATGCTCAAATACTGTTGATACTCAATAATTTCGTAATTATTAATTATTGAGCAAAAGTTCAGCTCTTTTCCGCTTCGGAAAAAAGAAGATTTATAATGAGTCAATGAGGACTAGCAGTTATATACAGAAGATAAATTACTAATAGTGCCACTTAAAAAAAAAACTTTTAACAAACGACTATTTTTATTTTATATTTTATTAAGATATTCATAAATGAACGCAGATGTATATATGCAACCATTAGCAGTAGTATTTCAAGTAGCGTGGAAACAGCTACTATTTCCCTATAACTATTAACAGTATAACTGATTAGTAATTTATAGTTATTCTATTACTATACGGTTAATAATATCAATAATAATTAAATTATGAAGATAAATTAAAATATCTATTGTTAACTTTAATAAAACTAAACATTTTATTTTTATTCGTTTATTTAATCCAATAGTATTAAGACCATGAGTTACAATTGTTATTTTATAATACATTTTATGCAACATGAAAATAACAGTTAAAATTAAAATAAGATACAATTTTAACTGTCTGGCAATAACACGACTGAATTAAACAATGTTACAACTTAATTAGTTCCTTTACAATGAGAACATCAAGGGGTTTCAATAGTGCTTATTTTATTGGCTATAAAAATAAGGCGCAATATTGCCTGTAAAACTACCCTAGTCTTCAGGAACATATTCCCTTCACATCTGCTTTTATGCAGTCATAAGAACTAAAATCAATACGAATGGTTTAAGTGTTTCAAGAAATGAAGGGGGTTTCAAGCACTAATAATAATTTTATACTTTTAATAATTTGTATTTACTTTTGTTTGCCTTACTGGACTAGGTATAATATATTGCATAAATACCTGTAATTTACGTAGATACTGCTCGCAGTCCTTTTTATTGTTTCTAAGTTTATTTCGATGACGCACGTTTCTCCTCTCAATTAGGCATTGTATAGTCACTTAAAATTCATAAAATGATATTCACATTATTTTAAATAATGCACTTAATAATATCACATTTATTTCAACACAATATTCACATCATCTTAAAAAATGGGATAATTTATATATAACCCAGCGCATTGGTTTACATGTTAATTATAGTTCTATGGTATACTAATGTAGGCCTATATTAATTCAACCTGCATCATCTAATTAAACTTAGAAACAATAAATAAGACTGCGAGCAGTATCTACGTAATGTACAGGTATTTATGAAATCATTTGTAACTAATCTATTGTTTTATACTGAGGAAATTGTAGCAAAGAAAATACACAGAATTATTGTACGAATTTATTAATAATTATTAAAATTGTATTTCCAATAATAATCTAACTTAGATATTTACAATAATGTTTTGTATTCACTTAGTGAATGAGATTGTGAATGAGTGACTCAAGCGCGTAGTGGGAGATTGCTTTGCTTACTTGATATAAATATAAATTCAATAAAAATAAAACACATAATTGTGTGAATCCGTTTTAACGATTGAAATACATTTCAAAATAGGTTCAGTCTGTATCAATATGAATAATTTCAATATAGGTCTAATGTTAATTTAACTTAATATTATATTCATTCAAGAGAGGAAACGTACACAAATTGTGGCTTGCACTACAGTACTAAAATTATTACTACATTCATCTTTAAGTTCCATAAACCTACAGATTTAAGTGGATAAAATTTCTGAGTTAGAAATAGCAAATTAACACCCTATTTACTGCATTATCCTTCATAAATAGTCTAGGGTCTGTTCTGTTTGCTAATAGAGTATGGTTTGATGTGCAGAGCGAATGGGTCTCTAAGGATTGCATATAAACTAAATTTGTTCTCAGATTAAAGTTTGTTGGAATGGTTAACATTAATGAATTAACAAATGCAATATTAAACAAACGAGAAGTCATTATTTCTGTTACGACAAATGCTGTAACATGCATTGCAATAACAATAAAGCTATGACTGTTGTCACAAAAAATTACAAACCTTTGTTTTACAAACATATTTACATATTAAAACTCTGCATTGAAGAAATATATATTGTTTTATAATATAAAAAAAAAATATATAATGTGAAAATATAAATTTATAATAAATATCCCTTTTAAGAGAACATTGGAAATAAGTACTCGTACATTTATTTCCATCAGAAACAAACAAGATAAAACAATGCATACACGACAATGGAAGGTTTATTTTACTTTCACAATAAAACTCGCAGAAGTGATAACAGTTGTTCTAATTCCCTTTGCATACAAGGAAGTTGATTGCGATTCAACAGGAATTTGAAAAGTTCTCAGTGTGGAATTGAAGAGGACCTGTTGAAGTGCTTTACAAGTGTTTGGATGAGGGATGGAAGAAAATGAGAGATTTAACTGGATAGAGGGAGGACGGGGAATGTCAATACTGTGCGAACGCTAAGAGAAATTGCTGAGACAAAATGAATAAAAGGCACACTGAAGAGCAAATAGAAATTAAGTGATGCAATGCAAAGCGTTTCGTGTCAATTTTCAACATTTCACCCTTTTGATTTTGTTCTCCTCGAGTAGTCACATTGAGTTGTATTGAAAGCGAATTACAAACTGCAAATGAAACCAACTTAGATTAAAACATGCTTCAGTATTCTGGAATTCCGTCCGATTTAAATTCTCAACGCTTTTTAATATAAAGACCGTTCATGAGCCGTTCTATTATTATCCTTCTTAGATGGTTGTAAAGCAGTTGAAAGATGGGATTAAATTGTTTGAAAAAGATTTATCAAATCAATTGAACAAGTTTGAAGTATCAATTTGTTCAAGTTTTATAATTTGCCTGAGATCAATACTGTTTTGTGGGTTATTATTACGTTTACAATATCTGTCCATCCGTGCGTCACAATACTGTGCCTTCTTCATCTTATCACCATTCTGATGACTTCTATATCGAGATGTATTTAGTAATAACAGACGTACCATCGCAGTTTTTTTTAATTCGCACAAGAAAGGAAAATTAAAAAGGCTTAGCTTTATATAATTCACGATCCTTTGTAATTCCAAATGTTGCAGTTCTGGGGCCGGTCGCATTCCATTTCGTAATCAGAGCACAAATAAAATATTTATCCGTTTTTAACCTCGACTCGACTAAACACTCGGCAAATGCAATCAGATAATGCACGGGTGTAATGTGCTTAAAATTCCACACAACTGTTGGGAAAAGCCGCTTCTAGCGGAATTACTCTTTCAAAATCCACGTTGCAGGTCCTTTAAAGTTAAACTGAATACATTGTGTATGTAATTTCTTTTCGTACTTTTAATTGTAAAAATATACGTTAAAAATTATAAGTTAGCTTAATATTTCTGTACCTTGTTTTACTTACATTTATATTTGATAAAAATTAATTGCTTTTCAAGTACTTTTTGTTATTATAAACGTCTGAACACTTTAGTCATATTTTACTGCAGTTAATCGGTTATTGTGTAATTTCATTTATTTACAGATATAACTGTAAAATGTGTTACTTTTTAAACCTAAGAATTTATTATTCCTATCTTAGAAACATATTATTACTTATTACTCTCAGGGTGTTCTCTTTCTCCCTTTCTTTACTGTAAAACTGGTTTCATTTATTTTCGTAAAATGTATTACATATCTCATACTTATTAAAAATACTCTAGGGAATTTTTAATCCAGAATATTAAAACAACTCTGAACCAGATTCTTACAAATAAGCCCTAATAAATTTGTTTACCAAAATGCATGCCAACGACACAGACTCCATCTTATTTGATGTTCGAGCTACAAGTTATAAATAATTATTTAATTCTATTAGGATGTGAATTCAAGTTTTTCTAAGATACAACAGTACCAAACAAAATGTCTTATACAATTTTTTTTTCGAATATACCTTTTGTATGCAAATTTTTGTAGCAGCTATTATTTTTATTTCTTTGTATTTTGTTCTTGCAAAACTATTTACGATAATCAGTTTATTAATAAACTGATTTGTGATTTTCCAGAGATACAACAAATATTAAATTTCTGAGTTGACTTTAAAATGTTGAATACATTTGTGACTCAACTGTTGGAAAAAACTGTTCACAACCCAAAGTTCACAAAATCTTGATAATGTTTACACAAGGTAGAATTCTCAAGCTAAGATCTGTGTGGATAAAGCTAGAATTGTAGACGTCTAAGAAAGGTTTAAAAATGTCTGACCTCTTATTTGAAAGCTCTTAGTCTAAAATAAAAAATGCAATTTATTGTTTAAAAATCGTTTTAATATACTATTTATTAAAAAAAACTTGCACAAAGATTGTCTGTGTTAAGCTAGTAAATGGGGTCAAATAATTTAAAAAAAAAACAACTTATTGCGTATATGATTATTAATATAAGTTTTATCGTACACACTTCACCTTGCGGCTTACTTGTTACTTAAAGTTACAAATTCTTTAAACAATGTTCCATCTTCGGAAAGGCTAGTTCGTAAGAGGTCGTCGAAATAGATAAAAAAAAAAATGAGAAAACCAATTCATTTACATCAATGAAGCACGAGGTAGCTGAGCACACCAACTTGGCTTTAACTTGGTTTAACTTAGCTTGTTATATAATTTATCTATATCTTCTTCACTGTTTCATACAATTCGATTGTAAGTTAAGTTTATCGTTTAGCAAATTATTTTGAATACTTCTTGATTGCTCCTGAATTCCTCTCTCTCTCTCTCTCTCTCTCTCTATATATATATATATATATGTATATTTATAAATATGTTACTTACGTCGTCTCATACACACTGGTTCTTTTTTCCCAACCGGTTTCGCTGCTTCAACTAGTCAGCATCATCAGGGTATCCGCTACTGCTTCGTTATTACATAAAAAACACTACAGAACGCACACACATATACACAAACATACATTACAAACGCACATATCGTATACTTTATGTCCTGTCAAGTGGCCGGCCAGGTCCGGGGAAATTTTTTTTGTCACCCTTAAAATGCATACTTTGTATCGTGAATTAGATAAAGTCAACTGGAAACAGAATGAATGAATAGTTACTTTCCTCATGACAAATATTTAAAGAAATTACAAAACGAATTTAGCAGTTATTTCATGACTGTTAGCTATATTTTTTTTAGCTCTGTTAATCCAGTATTAAAAAGGGTATTCCATTATTTAACAAATTCCTTGAATTTATCGTGAGTAGATGCACAAAACCATAAAAAATATGACACTTTTATAGTTTAAATTGTAAAAAAAACATACGATCATTACTGAATAACACGTATATTAGCTGTTAAAAGTGGTAAGAAGCGGAAGCAAAGCTAACAATGATTGAACCGCTTTAAAGCTGGCAGGATATAACTACTTATCTGTTTTTCGCCTACGATTACTCTACAACATTTGAGTAAAATATTTAAATAAATAGCCGATTGGACGTATAGTGTTCGTCGCAGTACAGTTAGAATTGAAATGCATTGACATTCGATGTGAGTCATAAGGCTATGAAGGGTTAAAATTTCATTATTTCCATTTTCTGAAATCTTTTTCAATCCTAGAATTCAACAGGTTGGCAGAGTTCGCCCCATGTATAAGGTAAAAAATTATTAAAACTAAAACAAATGCTACCAAATTCTGTTGTGTCACACTTATATTTGCCACCAATGGTTAGTAAAACATAACTATTTAATGGTAAACAGCTATTTTATAAGCTTGGTTTGAGTTATATTTTCTGTAAGTTTTACCCGAGACAGTCTTATCTTTTTTAGAACAATACAAAAAACAATAAAACAAAGTCAAACAATTTAAATGGTTCAAGCAAAATATAATAAAAACCTACAAAAGACAACTGCAATTTAGTTAATTGCATGCAATACAGTAGTATTTATTATGGCTATGCGGATATACAAGAGAGGGATAGAGCTTTTTTATTATTGCCATACTATGGCTAGGCGCATATTAGGACGGGATTGACACGTGTGAGAAGACATGACACAATCTCGCCGCACGCGTCGCTGTGGGGAACGCATATTACAACGCAGTTTCTCACAACTCTCGCTCAGTAGACACGTGTATTTTATTTACTTCATTTTATTTTTTGAAAGTTTAAAACGAATAATTCACGAATAAAACTATATTTTTATTAGATCTAACCTAATATAAAACTACTTTATAATTACCAGAACTATTTCCGGATGAACCGAAACCCCAGAAGTGAACGGGATGATACACATTAAGTTCTTTCTATGAACATACCTTAAACAATTTCACTTGTTACTTTATGACTTAATGAAGACATATTTGTTTTTAATTTTTAAGAGGTTAATGTCAAACGAAAAATATTTTATATTTTTTTTTCTTATTCAGATGGAGAGAACATATAGAACACAGTTTTAAGTCCTTAACAAAAAATATTTAATTAACAATTCAGTGGACATAAAAATGGACATTAAAAATTATTTTATTAAAAAATACTTTCTTTTTTTAATGTTTATTGAATATTCTGCTTTATTATTCAAACAAATCCAAATTATTTTCAAAATTTTTTAAACTAATTAGGCCTCTGTCAGCTTTTTCTGGGCCAACATATGAAAATTTTGATAATGGAAAATGCAGAACTGAAGCGACAGTAGAACGCGTGAGACGTATGCGCGTGGCGCGAGAAACTGTGTCACTGCCAATGTGCCACATGTTTGTCGTGCCGTCGCGTTAATAATATACGCTAATATATTCATTTACTTATGTTGCATAAAGTCGCGCTGTGCCACGTCGTGTGAAAAGCGTCAAACGCGTCCCCGTATTAAGCCTAAAACAGCTTTTTTAGACATAATCAACTAAGGCACAAATGCAAATCACTAATCTTTCAAAGACGCTGCATTTACGATTGTTCGTAATATGCAATAGTTACACAATGCTATTAAAAGAAATAATTTAAACAACATAGAACCAATCAAACAGAACAGACTTCCCAGTAAATGTGCAGTCCAAACTAATTAAACCTATAAAACAACTTACCAACGTCGAATCAACGCTACGTGCTGATATTTAAAATTACAGACGTTATTACGCGAGAATACGGGTTCTAGTAAATACTTTCTGCTATAACATAACATTAACACCGAATTAGCTTAATATTTTAAAATGTGTAGTTAGTTGCATTTGATAAGGCAATGGAGTTAGCGCATTAGCTAGTGGTTCAACTTTTACAGGAATATTAAGACTTCGTTACATACTAGTCTAGGCGTTAACAAATGCCTAGCGTAATTAAAACTAGCCTAAAATTAACTAGATAAGTAAACAAAATACTAAACTAATAATAATCTCAAACAATACATTATTTGTCTATTAATATACAATTTTGTAAGGGTCCCAATTCATTATTATCAAATTTCCACAGGAAATTTAAGCTATTTTAGTGACCCTTATGGTAAGTCTTAAGGTCGGGAATAGTAAATGAGCAGCGATCATGGTCACAGAACATGTTATATATATGTGTACGATATATGTATATCAGCCGCACTTTTATCCCGATTTTGTACAAACTTGGACACACCTTGGATGTTTACGTCGCTCGGACAAGTTCGTTAGCAAAACAAAAGGAAGCACGTTTTTTTTACCGGAAGTAAACATTTTTGAATGACACTTTTTTAGAGTTTTATATAAAAAAATATAATTGTAGGAAATTATTCTGCATATTTTGTTTTTACATGATCTTATAGCTCGCTTGGTTTTCCCAAAATCGATCAAAACGTAAAATACCATAGAAGTAAACTGTTCAAAACCAAGTGGGAGATTTTACCGTGGGAAAAACCTACCGAACAACAGCCGAGTTTGTACTCTGCGAGCAAAGCGAATAAGTCCATAATCCGAGGCCGCAAGGGTGAAGTTCAAACTCGCAAAGCGAGTTTTTCCGCTGCGAGTGGAACCAAGGAGCGTTGGTCAAAGCTGGAAGCTTAGGTGCAAACAAATTCTACTAATATATTTCCTACACACAGGCAGCTGTTCATAGCCTTCATGAGTATAACAATTTCCCAAATAGTTGGTTAAAACCCAAAAACGTTTAAACTTAATTTTGGAAATTGGCTCAACTCACGGCAACGTTTATGCTGCGAGGTCGAATTGTTTAAAATTGTTTGCGATATTTTGTTAATATAAAAAGTTTACCAAGCATCTCCAAGCAAAGTTACATCAACTCCTATAAAAGAGAGTGTACGTCCGTACGTACATACATACGTACGTACGTACGTGAATAACATATAATATAACAGCTGATTTCACCCATCATCTGTAATACTTAAACAAACCCAGTGTAGCTCATAGTTTGGGGTTATGTTTACAACTTCAATCGTTATAATTTATTGTAAAGTAGATTTTTTTAAATATGAGCTAAAGAACTAATGTATGCTATAATATACGTTATAATATTTTATTCGAGGTTATAAACTGTATACAAACACAACCTTTTATCATTAATATATTTTTCCATACAAATATAGAAAAGATACATATTTGTTTCTTCGGAAACATTAGTACATCTAAACAGCTGATTTCACCCATCATCTGTAACACTTAAACAAACCCAGTGTAGATTATAGTTTTGGGTTATGTTTAACTTACAACTTCAATCGTTATAATTTCTTGTGAAGTTATTTTTTTTTAATATGAGTTATATAATGAATGCTATAATGTACGTTATAATATATGCTGTAATGTTATAAACTGTATATAAATACAATCTTTTATTATCAATATGTTTTTGTTTATACAAATTTAAAGAAGACATACCTATTCCGTTAGCTTCGGAAACATTCGTACATCTTCGTGTAACACATAAACGTATTCCATTATTAATTTCTTCACTATAATATTAATAATCATTATCAATATGAAATAAAAAGCAATTAAAAGATAGAATGATTATCTTTCTTTAAATATATAATAACTTAGACTATGTAAATAAAAATGTTTAACAAATAGGCTTACAGTTTTAAAATTCTTATTATTGTACACATTTACCGAGTTAAAAATCCCCGTCAGCTTAGTTAGCTCGACCTTAATATTGTTTTTAAATAGTTTGTTTTTTAAATTATGTATTTCTGATGTGTACCTAATTAATGAGCCTGTGATTTTTCAAGAGGGCTTACTAGTGTTTCAATAATAAAGAGTTTTCTAATATAAATAACAATTATATAAAATCTTAAATCAGTTAATAAGGAAAACACTAAGAAATAATAAACTAAAAACCAATAAATAACTATAAAGTTTGGAGTGAGTATAATACGAGTATAACATAGTTATGAAAAAATCCAACAGTAAATCATAACAATAATAAAAATAATAAAAATCTAATTACAAATAAACTAGAATAAGTAGTTCTAATGAAATTTCCATTTTAACTGTCCTGAATCTTCTAAAAAGGGTTAAATTGTAAAAACAATTTAATATACATTTGTGGACTGTGTTTAATTTGTTATATGTGTATACATATTTTAAGAGTTATAAATAAAATACATGCAAGTTTGAATCAGGACAGCGGAGGACAACAAACCCAACCTAGACGTTAGTTACATCAAGTGAGTACTTCGTTTCGGGTCAAACATGGTCGTCTTTTGGTACTGCAGTCATAAAATATTGGTTTCATGATGATCACTTGCATTCAACTGAAGTATTTAAATCATTTGTTAGAAAAAAACTTTTAACATGTTTTTGAAGTACTGGAATCACAATAAATTGGTTTACGTAAAAAAAAACATAAATTAAATGTCGTTTTCCTGTTTTTGAAGTGATAACTTCTATTGGCCCGTTGGGCACTTTCGACTTGGCTATGTTTTCGAAATCTCGCGTCACGCCAGATTTCTCGCGAGATCTTGCATCACGCCAGATTTCCCGCGAGATCTCGCGTCACGCCAGATTTCTCGCGAGATCTTGCATCACGCCAGATTTCCCGCGAGATCTCGCATCACGCCAGATTTCTCGCGAGATCTCGCGCCACACTTTTGTTTAGACACAAGTCAGATCGTGGAGAGGGAATATTATTAATACATTATTTACATTTATTAGCATAGCAATCAAATTAACACATCAGAATTAGTTAATATAATATAACAGCTGACTTCGCCCATCATCTGTAATTCTTAAACAAAACCCAGCGTAGATTATATTTTGGGGTTATGTTTACAACTTCAACCATTAAAATTTCTTGTGATGTTAATTTTCTTATATATTAGTTATACAACTAATGTAGGCTTCTATAACTATAAGTTATATGGGCTTCTACACGTTATAAGATTTGCTTTGGGGTTATAAACTGTATATAAAACTAACCTTTGATCATCAATATATTCGTTTATACAAATTTAAAGAAGGATACCTACTGTTTAACTTCGCAAACATTCGTACATCTTTGTATAACATATTTGATTATTAATTTCTTTACTGTAATATTAACAACTTCTAAATCATTTGATCTATCAATATGAAATAAAAGGTAACTAAAAGATAATATTTTTACCTTTCTTTAAATATATAATAACGGATATAAATAAACAATTTGAACAAATAGGCCTACAGTTTTATAATCCTTATAATTGTACACATTTACCGAGTTAAAAATCCCCGTAGTCATAGAAGTTATCACTTCCAACGTGTGGTCTTAAGCACACCCAGTTAATTTTTTTTTATGTTGTTTTATTTTTATTGTTATTATTTTAAAAATATTGTTATTGTGGTAAAATTCAGTTAACTTAGTGTAAATATTTTAAATAAGTCAAGACTGACGAGGATAAGTTGTTTTCAAGCCCCCTGATATAACTTTACAACTGACAAAATATTTTCCTCAGTATCAATAAATATTTTAAATATTCTGAAAAGAGAACAAGAGTATGTAGTTTCAGTAAATTTAGAAATCACTTTATGATGTTGTTTACATAAATCAGGGCATTATATAACTTTAAACAGTTTTTAAACAAAATGGAATAATACCATTCAATATTAAAACCTTAATAATCTAAAATATAAAGTTTGCCTTTAAGGAAATTGCCAACAAGATCTTACTTCTATCGTGAAAATACAACTTGTACAAACAATTCAACCATAAAACAAAATTTTAAAACAATATTTTGTTTTAATAATAGTTTTAGTAGCCTATATGAGTACGATTGATTCATAAATGATATTCTGAACCTTATGAAACGGCTACAAAACTAATTTATGGCGTCTCAATTGGTTGTTATTTATTTCAACTCTTAGCAAGAATATTCGTAAGTACATGAACTGATAAAACCAACGCAATAATTTGGGAATGCATTTTTTTAAATAAATAATCGTTCTACCCGATCATTAAATGCTTTTAATTCGATAATATTAAAACTAGCACAATAAAATCGGACAATATTTTTTTTTTATATATAATTAAGGAATGTTCTTACAGAAACCAAATTAATGTACTCAAACATTCTTGTATATAATATTGAGCCAGATAAATTATTAAATCGGATTATGTTTGAACCAGATAAAGAAAGTAAAGATAAAAGTGTTGCAGGTAAAGGAGTGTATAAAGATGACCCAATTTCTCAAAGAAATCTTATCTTGTATCAAAAGAAGCCAAACAGTTTACTATCTCTAATACTTTCTGTTGTAAAGAAAATATTTTTCTATGCTTCTTTAATGGTTCAGAATAAAGAATTTAGATTCTCATAAAATATGCAAGTTTTATAAAGAGGTAAAGCCTGTTTGACGCAACGTTTTTTAATTTGAAAGTTTTTTATAGTGTTAGAAAGATTGTTTTAAGTATATTTGCATCAATTTTAAATGTGATATTTTTTAAAGACAACTTGTATTATACTTTGTATGTTCCTAATGAAAGGCGCCATCTATTAACCATCTGTTTAACTAGCATGACAGCTGTTAGTTAGATTGTTTGGATTGTTTACACTGTAAGATTGTATAGGGAAACTGTTATTTATAAACCAATGTAAATAAATAAACTTAATTAACTGAATTAAATCAACGTGTTAAATCAGGTAAATGTAGGCCTACTCTGAACTTGCGAAATATTCGCACGGGTCAGCTAGTCTACCTAATTTGTATTTTAATTGTATCTCCAATTATTTATGAACTAATTCGATTTTAATGGAATTTTTAGGCAGTATTAAATATATTTTTTTAAATATTAGGTTTTAAAAAAGTGGTTTAAGTACGTATTTATAGACAATATGTCATCTACATTATTTTAATAATAATGGAAAGTATTTTTCTTAGAGTTTATTAGAGAAAACATATACATAAATACCTTAATTCCTTGTACTGCTTGCAGTCCTGTTTTGATCACACTTTATTCGGTGACGTACGTTTAACTGTACACAAGGACGGGCCAGGATGCACGTGTGCGAGTTGCTATTTTTAAAATAAACTACATCGGCATATTCATGCCCCATTATTTGTGTTTGTGTTTTTGTGTTGATGTTTGTGGAGTGTTTATGTAAAATTCATAGTTTTTTGATGCGCATTAAACAATTGCAAATCAGTAAAAAAAAATTATAAACGGCTTGAAAATGCCTGAAAAAATTGGCGAAACGTACGTCACCGAATAAAGTGTGATCAAAACAGGACTGCGAGCAGTACAAGAAATTAAGGTATTTATGTAAATATATCCAGTCTAGTAAGGCAAAAAAAAAAAAAATAAAAAACATATGTAAACTTTGTCAGTTGCCATTTATTAATTTAATTGTATCTTGACTACTTAAATGTTGAAATCCTACCAGATGTAAATTTAAAAAGGATATTTTGCAATTAAACAAAATTACAGAGACCTAAATTGTCGAAAAATAAAGTTACACTCCACTCACGATTTAAAAAAGTTATTTATGTTTTTCTGTTACAGACTTTTAATCTTGTTTTGTAAATATATTTAAAAAAAATTAAAATTTAACGGAATTATATAATGGTAGTAATTGTAATGAAGATGCAAGACTAGGTAAACGCAAAACATAACAATATATTTAATAGAAACTGGTCGAGAGATGTTTGTATTATAAACTTCTAAATTTCCACCTGTGCAGAAAGCTAACTAAGTATATTTTATATATTTTAATAAACAATAATAAATTAATTTATTGTATTCTACATTTTGTTCTGTACTTAATCACGCGAATCTGTTAAGGGTCTGCTCCAGTAAAAATAAAATGGATTTTTATCACATAAGAGCAATGTTAAATTTCAAACCATTTATTTCGTTTACTTTTTATCATAAAATTGTTTACAAGGTCTCATTTTAAGCACAGTCACAATACGCATCCGTCTTGCAATTTACATTTTTTTAAATTTCTTTCATTTGTCAAGTAACTGACATTTAGTAGATTAGATTAGATTAGATTATATTGGGGTGGATTCCTCCTTTGAGAAGGCCTCCTTGCACGTCAACCTTTGGTTTATTGTGCCCCCTATGTACCGCGCCTAGCACGTTAGAAGCCTGTATCCCTTGTGAGGTCCAGGATTTTCTCCACCAAGTATGTGTCTTCTTCGTCTCCTGGTTGCTGGATTCCAAAGAGCCTCCTCCTCCTACGCTCCAGGATTTCGCACTCAAATATGACGTGGCTTGCTGACTCTTCTGCCTGATTACAAAGCCGACAGCGTTGGTCGCCTTCAAGGATTCCCACTGTTGCTAAGTTTTTCCTGAACTGGCCATGTCCAGTAATGAGTTCTACAACTCTTTTGAGTTGTGGTCGGTTTAACTTGATTAGGGATTTAGTCAGCTTGGCGTTTGGTCCCTTGATCAGTCGTTTACTCTGAATGTGCCCAGGTAATCTACACCATCTCTGGCGCTGCTCTTCCCTGGCCCAGTTTTTTACTGCGCTCTTTGCCATGCTACGGCTAATGCAGCACATTGGTTCTGGCCCCGTGAATGGTGTAGATGCTCCTTTCTTTGCAAGAGCATCCGCCATCTCATTTCCTGGAATGCCACGATGTCCTGGCACCCATCTCAATTCCACCATGTTTAATGTGGAGAGTCTGACTAGTGTTGAGAGGCACTCCTTCACCAGTTTGGATGTGACTTGTACTGAGTCCAGCGCTTTAAGTGCTGCTTGACTGTCAGAAAGTATTAGGATATGTCTGTTCCTGTATCCATTCGACAATCCTAAGTGAGCGCAAGCAGTAATTGCTAAGATTTCTGCTTGGAAGACTGTGCAGAACGTCCCAAGACTTGCACTAATGTTAGTCCTTGGTGAAGCGCTGTATACGCCATAGCCAGAATTGCTGCCCATCAAAGACCCGTCTGTGTACCAGACTAGAGTTCCTGTAGCAGATCCCGGTTTGATGTTTCCTTCCCAGTCTTCTCGGGTTCCGAGGGTTACTGTAAAGGGTCTATAAAAAACGTACTCGGTATGCATTGCGTCAGTCACCATGTCTAACACCGAGTTTTTAAGTACAGTGTTCACAATGTCGGAATGTCCTGCTCCTGGCATGCCCCTCCGCCATTCGTTCACACTTATTAGTCTGTATGCCGACTTCTTTGCCTCCGACATTATGTGAATGTCTAGGGGCGGAAGTCCAAGGAGCACCTCCAAAGCTGCTGTAGGGCTACTTCTGAAAGCTCCAATTATACATAAGCATGCAAGTCGTTGTAGACCAGTTAGCTTGATACCAGCAGCAGTTTGGCATGATTTCTTCCACCAAACCACCGCTCCATATGTAATTTGGGGTCTAATCACAGATTCATACAGCCAAAGAGCCATATGAGGTTTGAGACCCCAGGTAGTTCCAATAAAGCGTCTGGTTGCCAGTAGCGCCCATTTTGCCTTAAGAATCAGATTGTCCAGGTGTGCATTCCATGTCAGCTTTTGATCAAGAATTACTCCAAGATACTTTACTGACGCGGAAATATTCAACCGGATGTTGTCCATGGATATCCTCTCCAGGGCTGTTAAGTTCCTTTTCCTTGTAAAGGGAACTATAGTGGTTTTGTTGGGATTGACGTTGAGGCCTTCCCTTGTACACCATGTTTTAACACATCTCAGATTTCTGTTTATGATATCTGAGACAGTGTCATCATTTTTACCAATAACCAAGATTGCTATGTCATCTGCATAGCCTTGGATGTATGTTCCTGACTGGCTAATTTCTGTAATGAGACCATCGACCACCAAGCTCCACAGCAGAGGTGAAAGAACTCCTCCCTGTGGACACCCTCTTGTAGCCGTGACCTCAATCAATTCACCAAGTAGGGAGCTTTGTATGCGCCTGCTTCGAAGCATTGAGTGCACCCACCTTGTTATGGCCGGGTCCACATCTCGCTCTTGCAGTTTCCGCACTATTGAATCAAACGAAGTATTATCGAATGCGCCTTCTATATCCAAGAAAGCGCACAGGGCTATTTCCTTCCTTGCCAGGGTATCCTCGATTCTGCCCACCAGACTGTGTAGAGCAGTTTCACAGGATTTTCCCGGTTGGTAGGCGTGTTGATTTCGATGAAGAGGTACCTCAGAGAGCACCCCTTTTCTCAAGTATCTTTCCACTAGCCTCTCCACTGTTTTTAAGATAAACGAGGATAAGCTGATAGGTCGATAAGCTTTGGCATCAGAATAATTTGTTCTGCCGCTCTTAGGAATGAATGTTACTCTGCTAGCTCTCCACGCCTTTGGAATGTAGCCATAGGCTACACTGGCTCTAGATAGCTTGCAGATCCATTGAATCAGGGAGTCTGGTCCTTCCTGCAATAATGCCGGATAGATTCCGTCTCCGCCAGGTGATTTAAATGGGCTGAATTTGTTTATCGCCCATTTTAGTTTAGAAATAGTGACAATGCTTCTGGCCAGTTTCCAATCAGCCCGAGATGCCCTCGGCCAAGAACTATCCCCAGCTTGACTCCGACTACCGTCTGCAGTGTCACTATTTATGCATCCAGGGAAGTGAGTTTCAAGTAGTACCTTGAGCGTCTCTTCCGCTGTTTTAGTGTAACCTCCTGTCAGCTTCCTTAAGGTGCCCACAGGATTATGAGGTTTTGAAGCCATTACTTGTTGCAGTCTAGCTGCCTCCTTTTGGCTATTCACTTTGTTGGTGAATGCCTTCCAGGAATCAAGTTTGGCTTGCCTGATAGCTTTGCTGTATGATGTGAGAGCTAGATGGTACTCCCTCCAATCACCGCTCCGCTTGGAGGCGTTAAACAGCCTTCTTAATTGTTTCCTTTTGCGACCAAGGTCCGGAGACCACCATCTGGTATTAGATCTACCAGTTTTAGATCGCAGAGGGCAGTTATCCAGATAGCAGTCCATTATGGCCTCCTGAAGTGAGGAGGCCACTCGGTCCACGTCTGGAAAGGTTGCAATCGCCCCCGTCATGGAGCCGAGTACCGCCGACAGCTGATCCGAATAGGACCCCCAGTCGGTAGCCCTCGGATCCCTGAAAAGTGCTTTTGTGTTGTGTGTTTCTAGTTGAAACATTATGTACTTGTGATCTGACAGGGAGGCTTCTGTTGATACGTGCCAGTCCCTAATCAGATTTGCTGTATTTTCTGTACAAAAGGTAATGTCTATGACCTCACTCCTGATTTTATTTGAGAAGGTCGGTGTATCGCCTACATTAACAATTTGTAAGTTATTAGACAAGAGAAAATCTAGTAATGACTCACCTCTTGTATTGGTGTCAGTGCTGCCCCATCCTAGATGGTGATGCGCGTTGGCGTCGCACCCCACCAGAAGCTGCTGCCTTCTGACAGTTGAAGCCTCCACCAGGAGTTCCAGGTCGCTAGATGGAGGAGGTGTACTGGCATCGTATGGCAGGTAAGCGGAGCTCAAAATTAGGCCCTGTTTGTCCTTCCCATTCTGCCAGTGGATTATCACTGTAGTGGTGTCTCTGGAACAAAAATCGATTAAAGGCAAGCATTGTACTCCCGACCTTGCAAGAATGCAGGTTCGGTTGTTGTTAATCGAGTTACAAAAAATAAGCTTACCTTCGGCATCTCCCAGTCCTGCGATCCGACCTCGATGGAGCCAAGGCTCCTGGATCAGCGCCAGGTCGATGTGTTTTTGCCGGAATGTTTGGCAGAAGGAGGCCGAAGCCGCCTTACTGTGGTGAAGGTTTATCTGCAGGACTTTCAGCATTGTCTCTTCCTGACAACAAGACAAGAGAGACTTGCCACAGTCCTACATGCGCCTTGCATCCTGCTGCCTTGATGGCTGCAAGAGACGAGTCGTCATTCAGGAAGACAAAGGTGCGGCCTTTGGGGTCCTCCTTTGTCGCCAAGGTCTTCCAGTCTTTGACCCTGAAGCTCGGGTTTTGCTTGTCAAGCATATCCCGGATCCTTTCTGGAGTCCCTGCCAGCTTGACAGGTGCTCTGAGGAACACCTTGGTAGCCCGCAGGATATCCTTTCGGTCACCAACGATAAGCTCAACATCCTCGCCCAGAGGTCTAATACTGGAAATGACTTTCGTCAACCAGAGTTTGGTATGAGAATTGGAGCACGAGATAATGAGTGCTCCTTTCTCCATGTACGAGCCTGAGAAGACTGGGTATGAGCCGTCCTCCAGACACTCGAACTTATCCATAATGGCATTTTCTAATGTTGTGCCCTGTTCCTCGGAGAATTTTTCTTCGGGAAAACATTTGGGCACAACTGCCATTTTGATGGAGGAGAGAGCTTCCTTAAACGATGATCCAGGTTGCGCCGATGTCGATGCACCGCGCTCACCAGATTGTCTAGGTCGCTTCCTCTGTGTTTCAGTGGAAGGGGGAGTTGG
>JAGFPH010000530.1:48499-107828 GCA_018207615.1 Philaenus spumarius
CACCAAGCTCCACAGCAGAGGTGAAAGAACTCCTCCCTGTGGACACCCTCTTGTAGCCGTGACCTCAATCAATTCACCAAGTAGGGAGCTTTGTATGCGCCTGCTTCGAAGCATTGAGTGCACCCACCTAGTTATGGCCGGGTCCACATCTCGCTCTTGCAGTTTCCGCACTATTGAATCAAACGAAGTATTATCGAATGCGCCTTCTATATCCAAGAAAGCGCACAGGGCTATTTCCTTCCTTGCCAGGGTATCCTCGATTCTGCCCACCAGACTGTGTAGAGCAGTTTCACAGGATTTTCCCGGTTGGTAGGCGTGTTGATTTCGATGAAGAGGTACCTCAGAGAGCACCCCTTTTCTCAAGTATCTTTCCACTAGCCTCTCCACTGTTTTTAAGAGAAACGAGGATAAGCTGATAGGTCGATAAGCTTTGGCATCAGAATAATTTGTTCTGCCGCTCTTAGGAATGAATGTTACTCTGCTAGCTCTCCACGCCTTTGGAATGTAGCCATAGGCTACACTGGCTCTAGATAGCTTGCAGATCCATTGAATCAGGGAGTCTGGTCCTTCCTGCAATAATGCCGGATAGATTCCGTCTCCGCCAGGTGATTTAAATGGGCTGAATTTGTTTATCGCCCATTTTAGTTTAGAAATAGTGACAATGCTTCTGGCCAGTTTCCAATCAGCCCGAGATGCCCTCGGCCAAGAACTATCCCCAGCTTGACTCCGACTACCGTCTGCAGTGTCACTATTTATGCATCCAGGGAAGTGAGTTTCAAGTAGTACCTTGAGCGTCTCTTCCGCTGTTTTAGTGTAACCTCCTGTCAGCTTCCTTAAGGTGCCCACAGGATTATGAGGTTTTGAAGCCATTACTTGTTGCAGTCTAGCTGCCTCCTTTTGGCTATTCACTTTGTTGGTGAATGCCTTCCAGGAATCAAGTTTGGCTTGCCTGATAGCTTTGCTGTATGATGTGAGAGCTAGATGGTACTCCCTCCAATCACCGCTCCGCTTGGAGGCGTTAAACAGCCTTCTTAATTGTTTCCTTTTGCGACCAAGGTCCGGAGACCACCATCTGGTATTAGATCTACCAGTTTTAGATCGCAGAGGGCAGTTATCCAGATAGCAGTCCATTATGGCCTCCTGAAGTGAGGAGGCCACTCGGTCCACGTCTGGAAAGGTTGCAATCGCCCCCGTCATGGAGCCGAGTACCGCCGACAGCTGATCCGAATAGGACCCCCAGTCGGTAGCCCTCGGATCCCTGAAAAGTGCTTTTGTGTTGTGTGTTTCTAGTTGAAACATTATGTACTTGTGATCTGACAGGGAGGCTTCTGTTGATACGTGCCAGTCCCTAATCAGATTTGCTGTATTTTCTGTACAAAAGGTAATGTCTATGACCTCACTCCTGATTTTATTTGAGAAGGTCGGTGTATCGCCTACATTAACAATTTGTAAGTTATTAGACAAGAGAAAATCTAGTAATGACTCACCTCTTGTATTGGTGTCAGTGCTGCCCCATCCTAGATGGTGATGCGCGTTGGCGTCGCACCCCACCAGAAGCTGCTGCCTTCTGACAGTTGAAGCCTCCACCAGGAGTTCCAGGTCTCTAGATGGAGGAGGTGTACTGGCATCGTATGGCAGGTAAGCGGAGCTCAAAATTAGGCCCTGTTTGTCCTTCCCATTCTGCCAGTGGATTATCACTGTAGTGGTGTCTCTGGAACAAAAATCGATTAAAGGCAAGCATTGTACTCCCGACCTTGCAAGAATGCAGGTTCGGTTGTTGTTAATCGAGTTACAAAAAATAAGCTTACCTTCGGCATCTCCCAGTCCTGCGATCCGACCTCGATGGAGCCAAGGCTCCTGGATCAGCGCCAGGTCGATGTGTTTTTGCCGGAATGTTTGGCAGAAGGAGGCCGAAGCCGCCTTACTGTGGTGAAGGTTTATCTGCAGGACTTTCAGCATTGTCTCTTCCTGACAACAAGACAAGAGAGACTTGCCACAGTCCTACATGCGCCTTGCATCCTGCTGCCTTGATGGCTGCAAGAGACGAGTCGTCATTCAGGAAGACAAAGGTGCGGCCTTTGGGGTCCTCCTTTGTCGCCAAGGTCTTCCAGTCTTTGACCCTGAAGCTCGGGTTTTGCTTGTCAAGCATATCCCGGATCCTTTCTGGAGTCCCTGCCAGCTTGACAGGTGCTCTGAGGAACACCTTGGTAGCCCGCAGGATATCCTTTCGGTCACCAACGATAAGCTCAACATCCTCGCCCAGAGGTCTAATACTGGAAATGACTTTCGTCAACCAGAGTTTGGTATGAGAATTGGAGCACGAGATAATGAGTGCTCCTTTCTCCATGTACGAGCCTGAGAAGACTGGGTATGAGCCGTCCTCCAGACACTCGAACTTATCCATAATGGCATTTTCTAATGTTGTGCCCTGTTCCTCGGAGAATTTTTCTTCGGGAAAACATTTGGGCACAACTGCCATTTTGATGGAGGAGAGAGCTTCCTTAAACGATGATCCAGGTTGCGCCGATGTCGATGCACCGCGCTCACCAGATTGTCTAGGTCGCTTCCTCTGTGTTTCAGTGGAAGGGGGAGTTGGAGCATCTGTTCTGCCGCGCTTCTGACCCCCTTCCATGAGTGCGGGAACATTGGCAGCTGTCGAGGCAGCACCTTTGTTCTTACGCTTATCAAATTTTTTGGGGTCATACTCCCTGCCGTATTTGGCCTTGAGAGCACGCCTCCTATCTGATTTGGACATCCTAGGACGCCTCTGTTCCACCCTGAGCGAGACCAACTGCTTGGTAGCGTCCGTCAGCTCACCTGAGAAACCTGGGGTGTCAGGATTTTTCAGGAGGAGGTCTTCGTCCACCTCAGAGCCCGACTCAACCTCCCCCTTACTAGGATCTACTTCCATGTCGACAGATCTAGAACCCTGCTCGATGGCTGGTTCTCGTCTGTCGACAAAAGAAGCAGATTCGGGTGCTTCTGTGTTTTGGACAAGGTGAGCATGCTCTGAGGCCGCTACCTGTCCTGGGTGACCGGCTGAGTTTCCAGTTGTTGGCTGGTTCTCTGCCGTGTTTAGTTTTTTTGTTTTTTGTTTTGGGTCCATATGATTCCCACGAGTAGAGCAGGGTAGTAAAGAGGTCCGCCGCACAGAGCCCGCATGCACGGTAAGGCTAAGTTTCCCTGAGAGGTCGCCTGGTATCTCAGGTATCCCGTTTAATGCACCATTACCCTGGTACCATTCATCCTATCAGCACGGGTGAAAAACCTTCGGATTGGGGATTTTATTTCAGGGTTTACTCCCTTAGATCCGTTGAATTCAGCCTAGACCTTAGTCCAGCGCAGGGTCACCTCGTGCAGGATGCAACTCTTCATTGCATAGGCCCAACTCTTCAGTCGAGTGAGCCAACTCCAACGGTCTTGAGTGCAGATACACCCCTGAGGGCAAGGGAATGAGTGTCACGTCCCTTGTGACGCTCACCTCCTCAACCTCTCGACAACCAAGTTAAATAACTTGATCCCGCCGCAGCGGCCCGACATTTAGTAAGTACAAAGTTTGATTTTTTTTCCTAACACAATAAAAAAATAATAATGAAAAATAACTTGCAAGCAGGATCCGAAATTTTATAAAGAATGTTCACTTTTTTTTTCAACACGCAATTACAAAAGATAGACTTATAAAATGGTTTGAAATGAGGCAATGTCAAAGCGTTCAGCTGCAAGAAATTGCACTGTTTTGATAGGGATACAGTGATACCGGAAGTGCGTTTCCTGTTGCTTTCTCGTTTACTGGTGCAGACCCTTCAAAACATAACTTTATGTCAACAAACTAATGCAGATTGGTACTAGCGTCGAGAGCAGGTAAATTGAATGCCAGTAGCTAGGTTTGAACCTACTCAACCTGTGTTGAAAGGTTCAGCTGTAGCAGACTAGACTAACGCCTTGGACCTGTGGCCACTCTGCTTTTCTTCAAAAATAAAATTATATTATATGTCCTGTGTCTACAATATTTAATTATTTAATTAATTACTGTCCTCATTTTAAACTTATTTAATTGAATTTTATATAATAATGAAAGCGAACTTATAAAGTATGTAAAAGTACATATGTTTTCCTTGATTTAGTACATAAAAGGCATACAATCATGTTTCTAGACTAAGTACAAAATTTAATACAGAACAAATGACGTAACAAATTATGTTTATTTAACTTTTGGGAATCCTACATCAACGTTGAAAGTTTAATGGTATACAATACAAACATCGTAGTACCTCCTGAACAACTGAAAGTTCCAAGTGTAACAAGCGAATCAAAACATTTTACCTAAACCTTGCTGCTCTCCTGATACTACATTAATACTGTATGTTCACAATGCTAAGATTTTAAACAGAGTGAGTATAAAGTAACGGTACGTTTTAATATTTTTTAAACTATTACATATAGAGCTAAGACCCAAGGTTGGGTTTGCTACTGCAAATGAGCACCGATCAAGGTACCCAGAACACGTTTTGGGGTAACATTAAAAATCATATACTGTATACTAGCGGCCGCATTTTAAGTTTGATTTGGTTCACATTTGGTACACATGTTGGTTGTCTACGTCGCTCGGAAGAGTTAGTTAGCCAAAAAAATCCAACTATCAGAAGCACATTTTTTATCGGAAGTAACTATTTTTTGATATTTTTCCTACGAGAATGAATTTGTTTTTGAGTTTTTTCTACAAATATAAAATAAATGTAGAATGTTATTCTGCACATTTTTTTTTTACGCGACCTTATAGCTCGCTTGGTTCCCCCAAAATCGATCAAAACGTAAAACAACCCGGTTCAAAACCATGTGGTGGATTCTACCTTGGGGTTGGCGTGCGAAGCACGCAATGCATTGTGTATTGAAGATACTCATAATATGCGGAATGGCGTTCGATCTATTTTGCAGCTATGGGTTTCCCAAATTGTTGGTTGTAACCCTAAAACATAGGCCTATAAACTTAATTTTGGAAATTTGCTCAACTCACGACAGCGATTCAGCTGCGTGGTCGAATTATTTATATATACAACTCAGCCTATGTTCTCGTTTAAGAATTATTTCTTCAGACTCCTTCTGGGGTAGCGAAGAACTGAATACGTTTTAAAATAGGTTTAGTGACCAGTAACAATGTGTCAACAATTAATTATTGTAGCTAGGTATGTAATGATTTAAAAAATACTAACCCGTTCACGGACTTTATACTCGCACTGTATATTTCTAACCTTTCGGCTACTTAGTAAATATTCAAGTACATTAAATAATGCAAAATTAACGTGTGTGAGATCTAATCCACAAATTAAATGCACTGATTAAAACAATAATTCCAAAATTAAATTCGGAATTCTAGTTCTACGTCGTTCTCGGGTTAACAAATACGAATTAAGATAATAACTAAAAAGATCCACAATTTGAAACATGTTCGCGGCTAACCTAAAAAGGTATTTAAAAAATGCAGAGCCTCCCCTTGGAAACGAATGCATAGAACATGTTTACCCAATGAAGTGGGCTATTAGCATAACTTGCGAGACTTCACAGCTCAATGGCTCTTGTTAAATTATGCATTAAAGCGTGAAAATGAAAGAAGAGGCAGTTTGCATTCTCTGTAGGGGAGAAAATCAGTTATACATTAAACGGTCGTGTAATACACTTTATGTTGCATACAATATCAAAGAACAAAATGTCAATGTAACTCTAAATGTGTTATACATCGCGTCGTGTGTAACCAAATAACAATTTTCTGTAGTTTATTGTAAGTGGTTGTAATAAAATGTTGAATCATTGGTCAATAGACGATGAATAGGAACACACGATGCGTTATTTCTTCGACTTTAATTTATTGAAGGTATGAAACGAAATATTTAGCTAACATTTTTAGCTGTTGTAAATCATTTATGTTGTAAAAACATCTTTTTTCTGAAGATTTACTATGAAAATTTTAATAACTAGGTGCATCGCACTTGCTCGTTTCGATAACTAACACCCGCTGCAGCTTAGGGTGAAGAAAATGGAAACAAATAATTATATACTCTGATATTTTCACAGAAATTACGACTGATTAGGTCAGAGAGAATTGGACCTAAGTAGAGTAGTTTGGCTAGACTTAGAATAATGTAAGATATAGATTAAAATAGACACGTACCATCCCTAATAATTTAAAATACAGCATGAATTGTAATTATACCATTAATCAACATGTAGTCTACTGTGATAACAAAATTTAAATCCGTGTTTAAGAAATGTGTGTTGATTCAGTATAGGCATAACGCAAAATTATTTTAAGTTTTTGTTTTAAATCAGCTTTTTTATTTGTAATATGTAACAGCATATGTTTGAATTATAATACCGTAAGCCTATTCGTTGAATTTGTGTGCTTTTATTTTGTTAAATTAACCTAAAAAATCTGTTGTTAATAGTAATAAATATAATAATAATAATAATAATAAACTGATTCCAAATTTATCAAGTTGGTTGCTAAGGTAATGAATGTAAATGCTGTAATTGTTCTGAGAGAACCCCGAACGTTCGCAATTTTTACGCTTTAAAATACAAATGTAGGCGTCTTAGACCCTATAAGAACATCATTAAAATATTTCTAAAATATGAGTTTCAGCTCGTATAAAATAAACAAGAATAAAACAGTTTTGCAATATATGTTTCACTAAAATTCCGTTACTATCTTGAAAGCTTTTTACAGTACATTTAGGTCTTCACAGTTATGTTAGAGAATAGATTATGTTTAAGCCTATATTGTAAAATAATAAAATTATTTCAAAAAGTCACTTGAATTTTAAAATATTTAAAAGTAAATAAAATCAGGTTTTTAAACTGTTTTGTATTACTTGTATTTTTATAGATAGAAATTCTTAACGATATAAGTTAAATCACTGTTTTTAGTACCATTTGTGTTGTTCATTTAATTTTGATATTGCATAAGTTTTTATCTGAGGATGTACTTTATTTTATCCTGTTATACAAACACTCGGATTCTTTTAAAATTTAAATATAATTTTCTTTGGGCATCTATATTATTATTACTGAAAATACAAAGTGATATTTATTATAAAGTGCTAAAGTTTATTATTTTACTTCAAAATAAAATAACATCATCGGAGAAACTCTAAACGTTTTTTACCTGAATTTACATTGGTAGATATGTAATAATTGTTTAATGGAGGTACCTGTGAGTATCACCTTGCGATTCTTGCCACCTTAAACAATATGTTTTATAATTACTGTTTAATATTTTAGAATCTAATTTGTTTATTCCTTAGAAAACATAACTGTACCATACAATGTAGTACGAGTATCACCTTGCGATTCTTGCCACCTTAAACAATATATTTTATAATTACTGTTTAATATTTTAGAATCTAATTTGTTTATTCCTTAGAAAACATAACTGTACCATACAATGTAGTACGAGTGTCACCTTGCGATTCTTGCCACCTTAAACAATATGTTTTATAATTACTGTTTAATATTTTAGAATCTAATTTGTTTATTCCTTAGAAAACATAACTGTACCATACAATGTAGTACGAGTGTCACCTTGCGATTCTTGCCACCTTAAACAATATGTTTTATAATTACTGTTTAATATTTTAGAATCTAATTTGTTTATTTCTTAGAAAACATAACTGTGCCATACAATGTAGAAAAGTTACCTAAATTCGTATTAGAATTTAAACATAATTGAATTGACAAATTATCTCTTTTAGAGAGACAACATACAGAAAAAATAGTTTACCTTCTAGAAATGTAAGTAATTTTAAAGAATTTCTGAAGATATTAGAGAAACGAACAAATACAAAGCTGCAAGATTAGTCATTAGCTGAAATTTAAGATAGTAAATTATATTAAACTTCTAAATGGAAAAACTGATTTTTAGCATAACAGAAGATATTAAATAAAGGTTAAAAATAACCACCAAGACTTAGGCACACTAATCAAATCTAATCAAACCTTTTTAAAAGTATGAAATCAGTTCTAAATTTATTGGTAATAGCCTACATGAAAAGTTAGATATATTCGACCAACATACCGACATAGAACATTTACAAAAAAATTTACCATTAATTTTGAATGGACAAATAGGGGTTTTTTAAACTGTTTGTAAGACTAAACTTTTAAGTAAATTATTTACTCAGTTTAGTACGTTTCCTCCAACTTAATGTTAAACCTTTTAGATTGAT
The DNA here is from genome assembly GCA_018207615.1 of Philaenus spumarius. Taxonomy (NCBI): domain Eukaryota; kingdom Metazoa; phylum Arthropoda; class Insecta; order Hemiptera; family Aphrophoridae; genus Philaenus; species Philaenus spumarius. The sequence continues at coordinate 56,719 of JAGFPH010000530.1, forward strand.
ATATAGTAAATATGCAGTAAATGCAGTAGGTATCTCGTAATTTTAATTACTAGTTGAAACTGTAGGTACATTGTGATTATAATAGCAACCTGTTGTACAAAATAACCGACAAAAGAAATCTTTAATGGAGACAAATCTATAACGCTTCACAATTTTAGGTTATGCTTAACTTGGTTATAACGATTTAGACTAAGAAACTTACTTTAAAATAAAGGTTGGCGTAAAATACTGTAAACTATGGGTTTACTAATTGAAACATACAATACTACAGGCTATAATCACCCCTTTTAGAGTAATTTTACTATACAAAAGAACCCTTTCATAAAAATATAAACTAAATCATTGCCATATTACTGTATGGGAAGTAGTAAAATAGTCCTGTTTATGTAAAAGTTAAACTTTCTTGCCAGTTAAGCCAGCCTGGAGGAGTGCGTGTAAAGCAAGAAGTAGTTTTCCCTGGTAAACAAATCAAATGATGAGCAATATTCCAATATCAAATGAATGATTTTGTAAAAACCAAAACCAGTTTGGGCATGTTTTACAGTAGTAAAATAAAATAAAGAAATTTACAAAACCCTTAAAGCAACAACAGTAAGCCGATGTATATTCAAAGTAATTGGACATACACGAGAACAATGGTTTTCATACCAGTATTGGCTATAAACGTAATTGAGTGGAAATTCAATGCTAATTTCACCCAAGGGAATACCTGGTTGCTGGTATTTGTAATCATCAGTGATGTTGAATAATAAAACCGTACCAATAATTTCCAATTGCTGCGTCAGCGAAAAATCCTCACAAATAAACATGTGGATTTGAAGATTACTTGTATAACTTTTCATAAGTGAGTAAATAAATACTCAACAACTTTTCATTTTTGTTAACAAAAATAAATTAATAAATTAACAAACTTTTCATTTTTGTTAAATAAATAAACAGATTTTACCACTTAAACCAAACATTACTGTAGGTGGGAAACTCTTCATTTTGAAAGGTATATGTAATTGAGAATATGAAAGTTACCTGCTTTTAGATATTTGTATTTCTTATTGTAGCTATCTTAATGTAATTGTATAGTTCAACACCTTAAAACAAAATGTACTATCTTGGATGTTTTACTTTTGCAAAACCATAGTTTAAATATTCTTAATATAAACAAATATTTTCACTTTTTTAACACTCCTCGGCCATATTTTGAAAAGTGTATTGAACACATATCTACACATAGTAAACGTAAAATCTACACCGTAGTCAGCTTGTGAGTTTAGCGATAATAAACAATACACACATTTTTCCTATTTATAATGTAGTATTGATTTATATAATTTCTAACAAACTACAGGTTGTTATAGTTACGAGATGTCTACGTTGTGACTTTTAAAACCAACTCATTAAAATCGAAAAGTAAAATTTTTTGAGCTGTATATAGTGCAAAACTAATGGTGAAAGTTAAAAATTCAAAATAGATATAACAATAATTGATAAATGTCATCAGTCATACTTGTTACATTTAGATCAATAAATTACATAGATCGAAAGACCATGGGGGCAATTTCATCATTATATGACTAAATTATTATATATTTACTTAAATGATTTTATGAAATCCTTTTCCGTCTAGAGAAGTCTTTCTTGTTTTAGTAAAACAATAGTAAAAATTTTATCTAAATTAAAGCAGTGTTTCTAGTTAATTAAACAATGAATACTTGTTTTACAATCAATTTAATCATTAATACGTATTGTATACAGAGTGTATACCCCTTCATTATTTTCTTACTAAAAATAATTATATATATCTTGTGTTGTATAACATAACAAATATTTTGTCATACGATTTTTGGGGGTTTGGGGTGAAGGGAGGATAACAATTTCAAATGTAAGGTAGATCATTTAATACACCAATGTAAAGCTTTTTAAAAGAGAAACAGAAAGGCGCCAACTATAGCTTAGTATCTCTTTTAGTTTCATCAATGAATACAGAATACTTTTCTGTATTCATTGGTTTCATAGTATGTAAACTGCAGCGTGCAAAAAGAGAATCAAAGTGCAATGTAAAATGAAATGGTTATAATAACATAAAATTTGATTTTAATAATTGTCTAATATTAGGAATACGTATCCTAAGTTAAATTAATCAATAAATTCTTATGTTCTAGGAACTACATACGCTCACCAAATACAGTCGAAAATGTAAGTGCAATATTTTTGTTAAGTACGTTTCTATTTCTGTAAAAGTTTTTATACGCCTTAAAAATATTCATGGAATTACAATTTAGCTAAGATATTTAATAAATATATATATTGTTCAGAAAAATTACAGGTTTCAAGAAATCTTGACTAAACTTAATATATACTTTTTACTGAGCATGCAGTTTATTTATGAAGTATACTATAATATAATACAGGGGATAAAATCCATTCGTAGCCTACGGAATCTGTTGTGATTTATAAACAAGCTTATCTTTACATTTGGAAGAATAAGAAATATGCAAAGCTGTAAATATTTGATCAAAGTTTAGTTAAATAATACATTTTTTGCTTTTAATTAAAAATTATTTTCATCGGCGAACTTTTACAGCTAATATTACAGCCACATTGGTTAATCAGTGATTATATTTAATTATTAGTCATCATGTATAACATGCAGTCAAATTAATTAATAAATTTTACTGTAAATTTTCATTCACTATACAAAATACACAGTGAGATTTGGTAAAACGGCAATTATCTTCAACATATTCCAACTAGTTTTCAACTTTATCCCCAATAGCTATTATTAGTTTGTCAATGTGATTATTATTTAAAGAGAATTACTACTTCACCACAATCGGCAATAAACATAATAGCTTCAGACTACTACATCCGATAGTAATTATATCAAAATTAGACACAATAGTTTACATTAAGCTTTTCGACAAAATTTCATAGATATTCATACGGAAATATGAAACACACGTTTTGATGTTCATGATCTCTAGTTTTAGAATCCGTTTTAAAAATTTAAATCGGCTTCAGCAATTCAATTGTATGTATGTTTCAAGATAACGCTTCAAATTGTTTAAATAGTTTTTGTATCCGACTACACCTTGTGCGTGGTTAATATATATGCCAGTAACTGTCATTTTACACAATTCCAAAGCTTTAACTTTTGAAATGACGAAATTATAAATTTTGCAACTAAATTAAATTTGTTGTAGTTTTTCCAATTCGTCTCGGTCAAAAATGCACTGATCAAGACTCATGTATTCTCGTTTTAAAGGTTTTTCTTTTTAATTTACTACAACTTTTCCACTGAAAGTTATAGCGTTTCATCCAATATTAGAAAATATATGCCGAAACCCCAAAAAAGTAAAAATATTCAAGGTTTTTGTTGTGCCAATAATTCTATGATAAAAAGGTCATTGATTCCGAAATTGGTATTCTCATCTACAAACTATTCCTCAAGTCAAAACGGAATCGGTTTGCTGTACATTTTTGTAGCATCAAAAAATCTCTATTTATTGGTGTAATATAAAGGATATGTAGACTTCACGTTCATAACTAACTAGCAGGCCTGTTGTACGGATGCAGTCTCCAATCTAAGTGTTCAACATTCTGTAATTTTCCAAAAGGTAAATCATGTTTTTAAATTGATGCAATTATTGTTATTTTCTTTTACGGTTTTTTAAAGTAACTTTTATAAATACGGTCGAAAATAATTATAGGCCCTAACATTAACGGTTTAACACAAATCATTTATCGTCCTTTTACCTATCTCTGGAGCAGCTATTAGTAAAGGTATGTGTGGCCTATATTAGAATGTTTTAACATCGGGTAAAGTATCTCGCTATTTTCACAATTCCATAAAACTTTCAGACTTCCTATAAAAAATTTAGTGGCAAATATCAGGAGATTAGTGTACCAGCAGTATTGTGTAGATACAAATAAATATGTCTTAAAATGAGACTTAGATTTTATATAAAATAGTAATCCAACGTTTAAGACTAAAAACCGGAAAAGTCAGTTTTAAAAAGCATCAAAAATAAATGTTTACTAAGAAAAATTTAATTTTTATTTTGTTTACAGTGTTACTAATTTAATTTTCATATAGTTATCCATCTGCACTTATAACAGTTTGTATTATAAAAATGGGTCAACGCTTCAAATTACAAAACATACGATATTGTTTATTTGTATTAATTAATTAAAACCACAGCCACGATTGAATACTATCATTATTTGCTTTTTTAAAATCAAAGCGATATAGGTAAAATAATTTCCAATCTAACTCGATCTAAACTATCCTAATTAATTAATAACTTTAAGTATTTTATAATAAATAATACTGGTAAATATAATATAATACATATATATATTGACTTACCGTCTACAATATTGAATTTGCTGTCGTATTATACGACGGCCGTTTCAGCTATTCAACCATTATCAGGTGTTTTTTTTTTTTTTTAAATAGCAGGATATCCTTTGTCACTTTACACAAAACACTCATTACAGTGCACTAACAAGTCACAATAATAAATAACACGATACATTATTTAAAAAGTTAAAACAGAGTCTATTCAGAGACAGTACGTATCGAAATTTTGGGCCCAACCAGTCGAAGTGTTGGTTTTAAGTTTTGCAGACAAATTTTGATATCAATAAATTAGATCTCTCAGTTGTAAATTTTTCTTTTACACTTTCTTCAAAGCACATTTTAACTTTTCAATATAAAATAAAGTAGGTTTATTTTTATTATAATGTAAAAACGTAATAATGTATTAAATATGAGTTTCACAAATGTTTTAAGATTTTTACCTTTAAGGGTCTGCTCCAGTAAACGAGAAAGCAACAGGAAACGCACTTCCGGTATCACTGTATCCCTATCTAAGCAGTGCAATTTTTTGCAGCTTCATTGCCTCATTTCAAACCATTTTATAAGTCTATCTTTTGTCATTGCGTGTTGAAAAAAAAAGTGAATATTCTTTATAAAATTTCGGATCCTGCTTGCAAATTATTTTTCATTATTATTTTTTTATTGTGTTAGGAAAAAAAATCAAACTTTGTACTTACAAAATGTCAGTTACTTGACAAATGAAAGAAATTTAAAAAAATGTAAATTGCAAGAAGGATGCGTATTGTGACTGTACTTAAAATGAGACCTTGCAAACAATTTTATGATAAAAAGTAAACGAAATAAATGGTATGAAATTTAACATTGCTCTTATTTGATAAAAATCCATTATATTTTTACTGGAGCAGACCCTTAAGGCTTTCACACGTAACCGACTGTCCGGTAACCCCGCAGGGCCGGTGCAAGGGGTTTTTCCTGAACATGCAAGAGTCATTTTTGGCGCCCACCCCCCTTTTATACACAACCCCCCCCTACCCTTTATATGTATATATATTTATATATCTCCTTATTGCAATAAAAAATGGGTACATTATCAAATGTATACCAATTGAAATTAGTAAATATAAAATATTTTCTATGTATATATATAGCCTATATATACACAGTGTATTATCTACACTTATAAAAGCCAAATACCATTGACTCATTTGTCTCAGTTTCTCCAAAACCATGAGCCTACAAACATGAAATTTGGCACTAATACGCTTTATAGGCTCTAAAGGCACACTAAGAAAGGTTTTCCGAAAATTCGAAATTTTAGGGGGGGGCGAATTGGGGGGTCAAAGTTACTAAATCACGATTTATCAAAACCTACCGAACGGATTGGAATAAAATTCGGTATGTAGCTTCCTCTAGGGCCATAGATGCTCGCTAAGAAAGGGTTTTAAAAAATTCAAAATTTTAGGAGGGTTTGGGGGGTCAAAGTTACAAAATCACGATTTCTCTAAAACCATCGAACGGATTGGAATGAAATTTGGTATGTATAGCTTCCCCTAGGGCCATAGGTGTTCGCTAAGAAAGTTTTTCAAAAAATTCGAAATTTTAGGGGAGGTTTGGGGGGTCAAAGTTACTACAAAAAACCATCGAACGGATTGGAATGAAATTTGATATGTAGCTTCCTCTAGGTACTCGCTAAGAAAGGGTTTAAAAAAATTCGAAATTTTAGGGGGGTTTTGGGGTCAAAGTTACTAAAAAGAAACACCGAACGGATTGGAATGAAATTTATTATGTAGCTTCTTCTAGGGCCCTGGGTGCTCGCTAAGAAAGAGTTTTTTTTTTAAATCGAAATTTTAGGGGAGGTTTGGGTGGTCAAAGTTACTAAAAATCCCCATAAAAAATACATAGTGTAATATATTTATTGATATAATATATTTTTTGTTAATATACATTTAACTTTGATTTGTCTATCAGTGCAAAGCCGGGTAGGGCCAGCTAGTATATATATATAGCATAGGTCTTTTTGACCTTAAATAAATGTATGATAAAATGGAAAGTTAAGTGGGGGGGAGTTGAATACTGAAACATCAAATTAATCATATTACAATATTTATTTTACATAATTTTAACATCAAAAGGTAACATTGTAAGATTAACATTACAATATCACAAGTCAATTTGGTAACATCATGACAACGTGGTAAAGGTAAAGGGTTAGTTATAATTGTCAATAAGATAATGTAACATCAGCAATTCGGTAACATTGTAAGATTGAGGTTAATGTTAAGTTTTTACATTAATATCACACACACGCATACAAGAAAGAAGTTAGTATAAAATGTACGGCTGTCTCGTCTTTAGGGGGGCGAATTTTTCACTGGAATCAAAGGGCGCCGATTTCGAAAGGATTTCGCCCTATACAATACTGTTGTACCTGTACCTGATCTTGTCTATTCATAAAGAGGCGCAAAAAAATCCGCGTTTCTTTTAATTCCCGAAAAGGACGGTCACGTCTTTAAGGGGGGGGGGGGGCGAATTTTTTATTGAATCTAAAGGTCGCTGACTCTGAAAGGATGGTGCCCTATAGCGGCGTAGGTTGTCTGTCCCTAAAAAAGCGCTAAACAGAAATAGGGAGTTTCTTTTAAAACCCGAAAAGGGCGGCCACGTCTTAACGTAAACATTTTTCGTTGCAAAAAAAAAAAATTCGGAAAATTTTAAAGGCGCCGTGGTCTTGAAGTTTTTGCCTTGGTGGCGCCGCATGCGTCCGCATGTTCCGCATGGTCCTTGCGCCGGCCCCTGGTAACCGACATCTATTAGACATGTAGCAGACGCCTACACAAAAGTGGATTTTTTTCACACTTACCGGCTGTCGGCTAACCGACATCTAGCCGAACTGAGGCTCCTTCAGACCTCAATAATGCACACTGTATATGACAAAGTATACACTGAGTTATGGCTCATTCTCTCTCCAAGCTATCAGTTGCCATTTGTAGACAATTTTATATATATTGTTTATACATATTCTAAATTTTATAGAAGTCGGATGATTATTTTTAGAGAAAATAATTTTTTATCTAATACAATTTCGTCAAGACTGGCGTATTAGCCTATAACCATTCTCGATGAACTTGTCTTGGATAAAAATTAATTTTCATGCATGAAATTTTAAATATACATAAACAATGTATGTACAATTATAATATAAACAAATTATACATAGGCTATACGATAATTTTAAACTAAATGTTCCAGCAACTTTATGAACGCATAACTAACAATGAATAGGCCTATGTTTTAATTCAAAATTATTATCTTAATAAAAATAATCACCATATCGTTTGAAATTTAAAAAAACATAAAAATGATATATTTATATAAAAATATAAAATACAAAAATTAAAACTCTACCAAAATATTTATCACATTGGCCATCAATTTCATAATTATATAGGCATCTTTTCTAGGCACTACACAGTAGGGTTAAACTTTACTATCATCATATTCAAAGCTATCATACTCCGAAATAACAACGTTAATATCTCAATAACCATTTGATTGGTTTTTAAAATGTTAACAGAATCTGATTTGTCATTAAATTGTCTATAATATACAGCAATTTGAATATTATAAAGTAATAATTACAAGTGTTGTGATCTTTTGAATTCAACAACAGTTTGTATATTGAAAATACATTTACAAAGTTCCAACTCGTTAATAACTAATGAACTGATATTCCGGTTTGAAAATTCTAAAAATAAATAAACAGGTGGGGGGAGGGGGTTTATATATTTTGAATATCTTGATTAATTATTATTATGTCAATTAAGTTATATTTATAATTGTACTGGGCTTGCGCATTCCGTCATATATTTTGATTAATAAATAACCCATATAAAAATGTGAGAACCAGACTAATGCTAATGATTTGAATCTACAAATTATACAATTTTAATTTTGGAAACTACAATTATTAATTTGAAAATAAAAAGGCAACGTTATTTAATAGTTTTAAGTTTTCACTTCTGTTGGTAGTATCCAACGGCTGACCATTTTTAAACACAAAAACAAGAACAAAAAAACCAAGAAAGAATCTTCGAAACTGCATACGACACGTGCCGGCTAGGTGTACCCGCCATTATTAGTCCCTTCACCCTCTTCCTTCACCGGCACCGGCAGTCGTCCACTTCTACACCAATAGTACGACTGCCTGGTATCGTTTACACGACCATTACATTTGTCGGGCAAGTGTGTAAGCAGTAGTATACTCTTCGTCCCGATTATCGTCTATGCGGCATCGTTTACACGACAGCCGGTTAAGTGTGAAACAGGCCTAAAGAGCGAGTGTGTCTTATATTTAATATCATTCCACCGATGTTTTTGCTCGAATGGAAACGTTATAAAAATTTTAATGTATGTGGAAATTTATTTGTGGTCCTTTTATTAAATTAAATCCAGTTTCTTCAGTGTTTGAGACGACCTCATTTATCCTTGACATAAAATATCACAATGTAAATATGTTAAAATTTTCTCTCACTAGTTTTTCCAAAACATTAAAAGTTCTACTAACACACTTAAAAAAAACTTATAACACAGTTTATAAAAAAAATACTCAAAAATATGTTTCATGAGTTGATATCTCAAAGTATGACTTAACTTTCCACCAACTGTAGGCCACACTCTATAGGATTCCTTAAATACTCGTTTATTCACAATTTTACATGGAGCATTTAAACATTATTTTATCTTATATAGCTATTATATATTTTTCTTATCCTAAGATTTTCTTATAGTACAAAAGTGTTTTGTTTTATAAACATAGTATTGTATTTTGCATTAGTATATAATATACTTAATGTATTATAGTGTATTAATAGTGTATACAACAAGTGTTGAATTTGTTTGTGCTTCTGTTTTAATTGCAATTAATCTATTTTTATTATTTTCAGTTTACCCAAACTGTTATGTTTTTTAACTTTTGGAAAAAGATAAATTTTTTTTAAAGAATGTAATTTGTTATTTAATTTAAAAAAACAAAATAATCAATATAATAAAAATGTATCGAAACAGTTAACCATAAATGTTAACCTTGCGGTTTCTCTTTTCAAGAAATACAGAATTTCTTTGAAGGAAAAATCTTTCCGCTACACTTGTACGTTTTCTCACAAAAGCTTATAATCCCTTCTCCCCTCGATGAAAGGTTGACTGCACTGATTTTCTTAGCATCAAAGCTGATTCTTCCAAGCTTATAAAGAAAATTAAATGATTTAGTATCACTTTTAGAATGGTTGGCGTGGACACTATATTAAATTAAAGCAGCTTACTTCAGTGACAAGAATGGGTTATATCTTATATTTTAATATAGTTGGACGTTTTTAATATTAGGTGTAAAAAGGAAAAGGTTTTCAATATATTACACTTTTAATATAAGTAATCACAAGTATGGTCATCGTGAGGTATCTGATGGGTTCATTTCGGTTTAGTTGTGTAAGATTGTATGAGTTTAGCTTACAAAAACGTAAGCAACCTATGTAATTATTGTGATCCAATTTAAAGAAAAATCTTCAATAGTTGTCCATGTTTATGTTTAAAATATTTTTGATCTTATTTTTATTTATTACTACAAATTGTTTATCAGGATATGTAGTGACAATAAAACATAAACTAGAAAGGCAAAACTATAAGAAAATAAAAAAATAGACGGTGATCTTGCACTAAATTTGTACACACAATATTCAATTTACCGGTATTACATTATTATAGGAAGGTCGGGACAATTTTTTTGATACCTCATTCTTAGAGCTGGTTAAACTATCTATGATTAAAATATTTAATAAAATACCAAAATAATTTTAATGATGATTTTCCTAACTAGTCTTTTACAAAATAATAAATTAATATGGTGAAGGTTTTTATTCAGTAGTACCAACCTGAATTATTTTATATTAACAAGTAACGCAGATGACTGTTCTAGTTTAAAATTAAACAACACAATATCTTATAGAATAGTTAATCTTCTTTAACGATCTTCAAACCAACAGAAGTTAAAGTTTACTTGTTATAAATTAATTGCATAAAAAGTAAAATAAAAAATGTTTCAAGCCTTGGAGGGATATAAACATATATTTAATTATATTTCTATAACATAAAACCGTAGCAGTAATGTTGTATATTTCTTGGATTACACCCTCAGTCTAGTAACTTACAAGAGCGCCTTTATTTTTCAAGTTTTTAAATTGTATTTATTTTATCTTTAGAATGTCACTAACTACAACTGTAGGCTACTTAAAAAAAACGCAAGTTTTATTTTTCTTTAAATTTTGTTTTTGTTTTATTTAATTAAGTGTAACTTCAATGCTTGATCCGTAAATACAATTGAGAGTGTCATAAACTGATGTAGTTATTATACAATAATAATTTACTACAACACACACAATACAAATCTACACAATATTTAGTTTAATACAAATGAAATATTTAGTCAACTGTAATCAAACGTAGATCCACAGGTACTTAACTATTCTGGCATACTATAATCAACTTTCATTCTTAAAAAATGTTCCATTAATTAAAATGAATTAATGTTTTATTAAAAGATAAAATTTAGTGATCATCTCAGCAAATTGTATATTAAGGTAATTAGGAATATTTTATTATATAGTAAGAACATTAATTTCAGTTGGGCATTTAGGTTAAAACTAACAGCTGGGATTAAAATACAGTAACAGCATTTCTTTTAAAATTTCCGACTGTGATATTATTTTGTTAAACCAGTCATATGTGTATATAATAATACGAAAATTGATTTTAAATAGGAACTACAAATATATAGCCTAGTATTATATAAATGTAATTTTTTGTATATATATAATAACATTTTTAATAAACCATATTTTCTAAGGAATTTGAATTTATTTAAATATATATAAATGAAAATGTAAATGTTCGTTTGTTCAAAATCTCAAACCTCCGAAAGTTCTTTACCGATTACTTTGAAATTTACACAACATTATATTCGAATACAAACAGTTTTTATAGATTTTTTTTTTAAACAGGAGCATCTATTGAACATAAAAACAACAAAAAATATACTAAATATTTAACAAAAATGTGAGCACCATTAAATATTTTCATTGACTATAATAATATCAGTAATAAGCTGTTTGCTATAATATTTCCATTAACACCTGATTTCAAAATGTGATACTATTATTTCCATTTCTAACTTTTAGGTAGAGTTTTGTTTAATAGCAGACCTGAGCCTTGCTGGTACTTTTAACCTTTATCATAACTAATTTTATAAGATACTGTAGGCTATAGGCAACGAAATAATTTGGTTTGGACATTTAACATTATTTACTATCTTAATTTTGAGATTATCACTAATCCTAACTTTTATTGTAAAGTAAACATAACATATGTGTATTGAAGGGTGCAACGGGGTTGGAGTGCGGAGCACGCAGGGGTCTTCACTAGTTGTTAAATAATTTTTCAAACATGTTTGGTAATTTCTAAGATAACTGGAACTGCAGCACCAATTTTACCTCTTTAAAACATCAGTAATAATGAGATTGTAGATCGTAATACCTGTTTTTACCTTTTGTATACAAATATAAGCTCTATTGTAATTAATATTCAGATACATTCAAAACCTAACACAAATGAGAACTATCATAGTTATAACAGGCTTATGTTGAACTCAAGTGGTGGTGAATGCGGTGCTCAGAAATTGGCGTGCAGTGCATTGTTCCGTGCCAACGGGTTGAAGGACCAATATGTTGTATGAATCGATGGAATCTGAAATACGATGCAACGTAGTGCCAAGTTGAGAAGGACCCATGTGGTTTCTACAGGAACTCGTTCAATCTGAGTTATATCTCAAGCTGTTTGCTTCGTTTAGAGGTTTTCTTAAATCTTGGAAATGCAAGGAAACTGCAATTTATATAAGCATGATCTAAGTACCAACACATGTGCATTGATAAATATATAATGCTGCAAAACAAACATGGGAATAAGAAATCCTATTATTTTTAGAAAAACACGACTGACAAATATAATATAAGAAGTAAGCTTCCATAATAACTTTACAAAGATAACGACCATCAATCTTTTATTGGTGGTCTAGGAGAGACCCATGTTGTCTTCTCACACCAATGGAGCAAAATGTACCCACTTTCTTTCTCTACTAACTATTGTAGATTTAACCCTAGAACCATTGCTAGAACTGTCAATGTAAATTTTTTGCAACGCCAAGCCATTTCGGTGCGTGTGAAAGCAAATTTTTAAAAAATCACCAAAAATAGTAATTCTATCCCAATCCAAAAGTGTTGCGTGGATATATTGTAGAGAAGCGTTCAAAGAATTCATATATGCTATTAAAAAATTTATTGATGTAAAATTGTAAAAGTTATTAGCTCAAGAAACAAAAACTGTTCAGTAACGAAAGGAAAAAGTTCAACTTTAGGCTTACATGACAAGTACTAAAAATTTTTTGTAATTTTTTCGTAAGCGTAAAAAAGTTTCGTAATTTAGTTCTAAATAGAACTGTATAAAAACATTTATCAATTTCAAAATTCTTATTTTGAAAACAACAGTTTTTATGTTCCAACTACAAGGGTGCTTACAAAACTAGGCCACCTTTCAAACGTTATTTAGCAATATTTGCTTTTCCCTAAAATGAAATATTATTATAATAAAGTGTAGAGAATAAATCAAAGAAAAGAACTGTATACATGTCTTTTCTTAGTTCACAAAAGTGTTTGAATAATCTCTACTTGAATAACAAAAGTGAGGAAAAATGTCTGAACTTGCCATCCTTGCTACACATACAAAGAAGCGCGCGTAAACGGCCTATCTATTTCATGTTAAAAAAGTCCGTTAGGTTCAAATTTCAAACTTGGTTTGAGACCGTGAAAACACAGACATTCCCACGGTCCTACACAACAAACCTGTCTAGTAACCCATATTTGTTTCAAACTAAATGTTAGCTTGAATCATTCTCTACAAAAGGGTAGCAAATGATTTCTAAAATTAGAATGATATCACCCGTCTTTCACGTGTTATAAATAAGGCTGTTCATTGGTTGGAAACGTAACCAATGCAAGAGTCTACAAAACGTGCCTTACCTATAGATATATTTGACGGAATTTTGATTGGCTGGCAAATTTATTTAGAGGGAATTGTAACAAATCCAACGGTATATAGATTTAAGTCAGACAAAGAACTGGGCGAGCTGTAGGCAGAGAGGAAAGATGCCTTATTTCGCTAAGTTTTGGGACAAAATTCGCGCGTCAATTGAGGTGTACAAAACTAAAAAACTGCAACGGTAATTACGTATGTAAGTAGACGTTTTAGAAAAAAAACTTGTAAATACAAAAATTAAATTTTAAATCATTCCTTTCAAACGGTTTTAGATTTATTGCGATTGGATGATTTTTAGTGGGTGAAATATTCAATACAAGTTGAGTTGTCACAGACTACACAATTCACTACGGCAGGGCGTTGAGACCACTCAATATGAGTGGTCTGACAATTAGAGATTTAAGAGGGCACTGCACTCAGCCAGCCAGCCAGCCGCTTGGGGTTGGCTTTTAACATAGTTTAAATCGGCGTTATATGATGAATATCACCTTAAATAAAGTAAAACTTCACTATCAAATCATATAATTGCATATCTCATTGCTTATAAACCTCTTAAAAAATAATAATTTCTATAAATGAATTTTTTATTATTAAAAGAAAGAAATAAGTTTTCCATAAGAGGAAGGCTAAATTTTACTGATGTTTGATTAGAAATAAAAGTTCACTATAACTATCGATATTGTAGAAAATTATACAGTTTTAAAGTACGTTTCTTTAATAATGTTTCCGCAGAGATAAAAATGTAGTTTTCATCCAAAATGTATTTAAAAAAACTGATTTTCCAGTACCTTACATTATCAATCACGATAGCGATGAAGTTTATTTCTTCTTGCGCATCTACTGTGAATTATTCGATGATGTTTTGTTTCGTCACTTGTCTTATTATCTCAACTCTAAAACGGGTTCAACGTTATTGCAGAAGTTTACTCCAGTCTTCTACGCGTGCGTGTGAGTGAAGCTACCCTTCTTTCAACCGCACTCCGAGTTTGATAATAATAGGCCTATAATCTATTTATATAAAAGCGAAATACCACTCACTCACTCATCACGATTTATCAAAAACTACCTAATGGATTGGAATGAAATTGGGTATGTAGCTACAACTAGGGCCATAAGTGTTTACTAAAAAAGGGTTTTAAAAAATTCGAAATTTTAGGGGGTGGTTTGGGGGGATCAAAATTATTAAAAAACGATTTCTTCAAAACTACCGAACGGATTGGAATGAAATTTGGTATGTAGCTTTCTCTAGGGCCATAGGTGCTTACTAAGAAAGGGTATGATAAATTTCGAAATTTTAGGAGGGATTTGGGGGGATCAAAGTTATTAAATCACGATTTCTTCAAAACTACCGAACGGATTGGAATTAAATTTGGTATGTAGCTTCCTCTAGGGCCATAGGTGCTTACTAAGAAAGGTTATGAAAAATTTCGAAATTTTAGGAGGGGTTTGGGGGGATCAAAGTTACTAAAATCATAATTTCAGATCTTTTATTATTATGACAGTAGTGCTTTTATTATTTAAGATCTATATATATATATAAAAGCCAAATACCACTCACTGACTGAACATTTAAAAAGAATACAATTACGTTAAAAATACTGAAAATACCAACCACCACGGGCAACGCCGTACGGGTCAGCTAGTATGTTTATATTGTTTTATTTGGTTTTGTAAAAATACTTTTATAGAATTTGTTGAAACTTAGGGGTCTGTGGTTAGTGATTTTTTGGTTCGGGTTGGGTAGTGACATTTTTCATTCGTGTCGGGTTATGTTCGCGTAATGAAATGTTTCACTCGGGTCGGGTAGTGAAATATTTTACCCGAGTTTGGTCGGGTAGTGAAATATTTCACCCGAGTCTGGTCGGGTATAAACGAAAACTCGAAGCAAGTGATTATGTTATATTTAGTAAATACATTTTTTCCTCTGAATTTAGCACTTATCTCAGAATTTATAAATATTATATCACTACTGTATGTCTAGGCCTACTTAGTATGTTATTAGGCTATCAAAAAACGTGTTATTAGGCTAATTGGAATATTTTTTTCTATCTCTAAAAATACTGATTGTTGATTTGGATTTATTTTCCGTTCGATTTGTATTGGTATTTTTCTCATGATCGCTATCTGTTACAAAACTCGTAGGCCTAGCAGTTGTAGGACCGACTACACTAATATTTCTAGTGATAAAATTGCCTATTTTAGGAAATCTAAACTAGGCTACATAGAACAAAAACAACGAACAAAAAAATACGGAACTAATAAAATAACACATCCGTTTAAAAAGAGAGAAAAATTTATTTATTTTAACACATATTTTGTAAACAACAAAAAATTGACTGTGATGTAAAACGAATGAATCTGGTGTTCATTATAATAGTATAATAGCCTAGTCAAGGGAGACCCAAAAACATGAAACTCGGAAAAAATTTGGATAAAGCTGAATTTTTCCCCATCGATAAACCACTACCAGAGGATAATTTTTACAAAAGTCCCCAAAAATCCCCCTGGAGCTTCCCCCCTACCCCCCTTAAAAAATGAAAATGTAAATAACTGCGGAAACCCCTAAATCTACGGTACTAGACTAATAATCGGATCAAGTTGAATGTTTTTTTTTGTTGTTTTCGTTATAACATAGAGAATATTTTAAGGTTTACAATAACGAATTAAATATGACTCTGTCGCTGTTTATCTCTTAGATATTGACAAAATAAACTAAATAAAGAAGTCTTTCAAAAGTGAATTTTAAGGGGGTAGGGGGAATCTAGAGGGGGAGGGGTGGGGAATTTTCAGAAACTATTCGTTATATAATCAACTAACATACATGAAAAAATCAGCTTTTCACTAATTAGTTCCGACAGAAAACATTTATTGAATGGGCCCGCCCATTTATTCGCCCGCCCGTAATCTGCTACCTGGTATTTTACGTTTTGATCGATTTTGGGGGAATCAAGCGAGCTATAAGGTCGCGTAAAAAAACTAAATGTTCAGAATAACATCCTACATTTATATATTTAGAAAAAACCCTAAAAAACTCCATTCTCTTAGTAAAAATCTTAACAAATAGTTACTTCCAGTCAAAAAACGTAATTCCGGCTTTTGGATTTTTTTGGCTAACGAACTCGTCCGAGTGACATAGACAACCAACATGTGTACCAAATTTAGACCAAATCGGACTTAAAATTCGGCCGCTATAGTGCGAACACATATATACGTATAGTATATATTTACATATATATGATTTTTAATGACACTCCAAAACGGGTTCTGGGGACCATGATCGGTGCTCATTTGCTACTCCCGACTTTGGGTCTTACCATAAGGGCCACTGCAATAGCTCATTTTTCCTATGGAAATTCGCTAATAAATTGATTTGGTTATAAACTTGTATGTATATGTTTTAAATTAAGTAAATAATGCCGACACTAAATTAATGAAATGTATTAAAGGTTTGCTAAACAAATAATATATAGAAGATGTTATTCTTATTGGGTACAAACTTAAAATTGTATACATAATTTATATTTAACTAGATTTTTTCTACACTACATACAAAATACGTTTCTATACTTTACATCGTATTTTCACTCATAACAACGGTAATTACCAATAAAAATATAGGCTTTTGTTTGATTGTCTAAATGCATATATTTTATCCTTATCATTTAAAACAATATTCTCGTGAGTTATTAACTTTTATAAGTCTAAGTTCAGAGCCTAAACCTAATGCAACAGCTCAACTAATTGGGAACACCGCACCGGCCAGGCAGCTATGCGTGTTTGCACAAAAGAAAGGAAATGAAAAGCTTGTAACTTGTAATAAAACTGTTAACAAAATTCAGCGGTGGGAGGAGTAATGCAAGGCCACACTGGCCTTGGGTAATGTCGTGTGCTTCACCCCTAACGACTTATCTACGAACTACTCCTAGTGGGGACGTTAAAAGCAGCACTATTGCGTCATAAAACAAGATATTCCATTCAGGTACAGAACCCTCTTAAGGATGGTACATAGTATTAAGTGTCTAAATTAGTATAAGTAAGTTTAAAAAAAGATTTTTTTATACCAGCAAGCCTTAGGCCTACTCCTAAAAAACCTAACCTTCACATTATTTCAAAGTATGAAAAATCAGCTGTTAATGAAAATGATCTTAGATATAGTCTAAACCCAGTTTAGAAGTGAAATATCAAAGGGGAATTATTAGGCATAACAACGTCTATTTCTATATTTCTATTAGAATTATTTTAACAAATTTGATGTCCTTGGTATGTGTTTCATGAGTTATCAATTTGGTTTATATTATAACCAGAAGTTCTTAAAAAAACATTAAAAATAACTACCATAGCTTAGGCCAAATTTTACTTATTGGCATGTGCTTTAAAAGCAAAACTCCGACAATTTACACTAGAAATACCTTCTGAGATGCTACAGATCGTTATAAATGGCTACTACACCCGCGTAGATCACTGCCAAACTGCAGAAGGTAAACAGTTTGAGTGTTTATTGGGAAAATGGTAATCTGTTATGAAAGTTGATAGGTAATTGTTATTTTTTAACATGTATTAAAAATGTATAATTTAAAATAAAAATTGTTCCTCATCCTCTTCGCAGACCGTTGCCACTCAAGATATTAAGACACTCACTATCGACAAAAACTGGTCCTACTGCTAGTGTGGATTGTCGTAGTTTTACTTTAAAATATTATGCCAACTTTAAACTGTCGCCATTTTGTATAGGGTGAACCATTTGATGTCTGATTTGCGGCATTGTATTCACTAAGATATACTTTCAATTCGACGTACAACACGAACATGATCCTATTTAAAACTTTCCAGGGCTATCTCCGAGGCATTCTAATAGGTGATTATATAATGTTATATTTGCTTCAAATTTATTTTATTAATTTTTTTTTTTTTTTTTTGTAGAGAAATGATGTACCAAGTTTTGTTCAATAATCTGCAATGGTTACAAAATATAAAACCGTTCACCTATTTTGGAGGCACCCTGTATATTTATGAAATGATAGTGAATACTTTCTGTAATTAATATAACTTGCGTCAGGTGTTGAGTTTTAGGAAAGGTTTCAGTGAGAATGCTAAACATCTAGTGGATGTTTTAGTAAATTCTAGTCGGTTATTTGAGTTAATGCACCTACATTGTGTCAAAGAGAAAAATAATTTAAAATTAATGAGTAATGTTACTTATGCAATAAATTAACTGAAAAACATCTCATACAATTTTGAAGAAACGTTGACTTATTTGTTTAACAAAAACGACTGCATTTAGAGTAATTTCATAATAAGTATTATTTACCGTACTAATTGAATATAATTTTGATTGATTCATCCAAGTTTTCCGTGTTTTTTTATCATACAAAATCTGTTTTCCGCCATTTAAAAATTATTTGAAATATGTCCAAAGTTGAAAAACAAACAATAGTCAACTTAAGGAGCATTTTGGTTTTTTTTAGGTATGGGCTTTTATAATTCTCCGAAATTCTACGTTTTTGAAATGTCGGAAAACTCGTGAAAAATTTTCTAAGTAAGTAGTCTACATTATATTTCTATAATTTTATACAAAGACATTAAATGTGAATAACTTAAGTTGTTTGTAAGTTGGGGTATTAACAAAATAACACATAAAAAAATAACACTCTGCTCTTTATATTTGACCTTCATAGACTGAACATTTACTCAGGTTAGAAAAACGACTTTAGATATTTCCATATGAATACATCTAGCTTATATGACTAAATCACTTAAGTCCAAGTCCAACGGATCATCAATTTGTAACGAGCTTGCGTAACACGTTCGTTAAATTGTGGCATACAGTCATGCAACAACATCAATCCGTAAAAATTACGATACTGAAGTATTTTTACCAAAACTTTATCATCGCAGAACTATCCAAAGAATTTGAAAATAAGAAATACTTAATTGTATTGCATACAAAATTTAGTTAAGCTCCTTTTATTAGTGGGTTTACCCATAAATATTAATCTATCCTTTCGAGTTAAAACTCACTAATAAGGAGTTAAAACTCCTTTCGAAACATACCTCACGAATAAGACTTCAATATTTATAAAATGTATTAAGAATAATTATTCAATTTAAAATACTTATTAAAAATGTACTGAGCATAATTGTTTTACAGTTTTATGTAGCCTACTTGTATCTACTAAAAATACCTCAATTTATAATTGATTTGCAAAAGGTAGGAAAATTAATAAACTACAAGGCTGTTAGACAGACATAACAAAACTATGGTTTTAACAAAATCACAAAATTCAATCTCACATAGTTCAACAAAGATAAAATAAAATACATTATTTATTTAAAAATTATTGTTTTTTCTTACAGAAAAAGCTTGAACAATCATTATTATTATACTGAATTAATAATGCAATAAGTATTGTATCACTATTGTTTGAATTCAATAAGTCTGGTTACATTTGAACAGCTGCAGTATTTTCCTCCTCCGCATTGCGGTATAAAATTCACTTATAAAATATGTCAATACTAAAGAAAATTTCGTATATTATACCCACGCGATTGTGTATTTGGTAAACGTTTAAAGGCACATTACATACATAACTAAATAACAAAAGAGGTTAGTAATTATTTTGTTTAAATATAAATTTCTTTGATCATTCTAGAAATATTTTAGTGTATGAAAACTAGATTCAGTACGGATAGCAATAAAACAGTCCACTTACCGGTAATACCATGTTTGTACTTGGGCTGTTCCAGACAAAAACCTACTGAAACAAAAGTTTTAACTGGTTCAGACATAAAAGTATTCACTTTAAATAAATAGTAAGACAGTAAAGACAATTTATTCAAAAGTAGTATATTATGCAATGTTTCAAATAAAATAGTAGGCGTTTTGTTACATGTGTTTAAAGCTCTACTAAACCAATTCCAACTAAACTTTTATCTCTTTGTGTGTATACATTATTTCCTGAGTGATACAGTTTAGGTACCAAAATATTGTATCAACCTTACGCTGAATAAATGCAGACTCTATAACTGCTTATTTGACTAACCATTTTATATGTATAAAAATGCTTTAATATTAAACGAACTAAATCTTATGCTCTGGCACATTTTGCATTTTAACTTAAAACCCGTTGATACCAAACATTTTAATACATATAAAATTTATGTTTGAAAATTTGCTACTCTATGCTATAGTTTAAATAGGATTTTCATTTAAAGTAGTTACAGAATAGCTATAACAAAATAATATAGCAGAATAGAATTATATATATATATATATATATATATATATATATATATATATATATATTACTAGTTACAACAACTAAACAAAAGGATTATTTTTTTACGAATATGTCATGTAAATAAATTTAACAAATTTGTTAATATCCCATTTTCACTTTAGAGGAGCAGTACAGTAAAAATTAAAACTACTTAACAACTGTACAAAATAAATAAAAAATGTGATTTTTTGTGAATTGTGTTGTGATGATTTAGTTTCTTTCTTGTTGCTTGGTTTTATTGTTACAGTTTTTCTTTGTTTCATTTTTTATATCCCCGAAGTTTATTCTCGAAGTTACTTATTAGATTTAAGTTTATAGTGCTAACAGTTTTTATTCTTGTTGACTAATTTCTAAACTTAAATAGTTTTATATTTGTTTATGGAAGTTATGATGGGTTGCAATTTTGATTATACAAATTACTAAGTTGAAACTCAATTGAACATACGCTATAAAACAATTTGTATTTTGTCGTCTGAATCACGAAATTTTAGCTTAATAATATGCATTTGTAACTTTCAAATCAACGCATTAATAAAAATTGCAAAGAAAAAACTTTTATTTTTAATAAATTGATATCGTTGACAATCGTTTGTATGTGTCCAATACAGTAAACAATCGCCTAAATTTTTCAATATAGTAAACATTCGTCTATAATTTTTCAATATAGTAAACATTCACCTACATTTTTTCAATACAGTAAACAAACGCCTATAATTTTTAAAACATCTGTCATTCAATATACGACGTTTTCTTCTGACACCAGTGGGGAAAAAAATATGCATGTTAAAAAAGTTTAACCATTTGTAGTGAAATTAGAATGTTCAACACAATTTTATTTGGATCTCCCTAGTTTTAAACAATGTCTTTAAAATAAACTGAAAATTATATATTTTTTTAGTTCCATTTGTTACTACATGCCTCGCCCATTTTTAGTTATATCAACAAATAATTATTTTATTCAAACTGTGGAAAAGTACGAATATTAATGTAGAAGGTTTTAGTAGCATTGCCATCCTATAATACGTCAATTTCTACAAATCTAAAACCTTTACTAGATCATGTAGGCCTACTTTGTTTATCACACTCTCAGTTTATAAATGTATTTCCTTTTAATTTTACCATATTTGTTTTTCACAAAGTTCAAGAATAAAATACATAAAAGTAAAAAATTTTGTTTTATTGTCTACGTTACATTCAATATGTGCATAACAGGGTCATATTTTGGCAGGATACTAACACTATTGGAAATGCAATGACAAGGATAGACTTCGACACACAAATCAAATGATTAAATCAATATACAGCCTGCCTAAATAGCTAAAGGATGTGTGCAACAATTCACATTACACAGTACAGTCAATGTATAATAATTACATGACATTTACAAGATATGTCTTGCCTGCTATACATCTATTCCTGTCAAAAGTTATCTGTATATAAATGGATCATCATTACAAAATACACTTCAACAGTTGTGCTTCGAGGACGCAACAATGAAGGAAAGTAACATGCACAAATACTTAGGAATCGACTTCGACCATGGATAACATGGACTACGTTCCTTGATCATTCAGCAGAAGGACGTTTTTAGAACACTTATACAATAATGAGTAAAAGCTATTAAATAGGGTTGCAACTGTAAAAACATATATAAGCCATAAATCAAAGCACTGTTAGACTATGAAAGCGAGGTTACCATCAACTACCACAGCATTCTCTCAAATTACAAGCCCAATGCAGTTTAAAGGATGATGATTAAAAATCCACACGCGTTGGGGCTATGAAGACAAAAACTTAAGTGTGTGTAATACCACTCTAGTAAATGTGATATTGCATTGGTCACTCGAGTGCGACTAGAGTATCACACATTTACACTTAAGGTTTTACTAATATCGTTCTTATTTTTTATTTCTGACATGTACACACGCCATTTAAATAAAGAAAGCTGCAATGTATAGTTAGTAGATAACAAAAGTTTTACAAATTGTTAACTGTTTTCTATTGACTAGACTGAAAATCGAGTTTTCGTCTTGATTGTAAAGAAATTATTTTTAAGAAAAATTTATAATTTACCACTTTTATCATATACGAATAATAATTTATATGCTTATGAACGATTTCCTACAAATTACAAAACATTGCCTTTATAATTCTATGAAAGATAAGTTATATTTTAGAGGACAGTAAGGGACTGTTTTGTCCTGGTATTGCACACCCTTAATCTCTACACGTTTAGAAAGGAAAACAGTTCTACGATTCTGGAAGCCCTCCAAAAGAGTCTACATCATAACAACGTATCAATAAATATAAATCTAATCTAAGTAAACCAGCTCAAGTAAACATAATTCAGAACTCTTTTATCAATTAATTTAAACAAGACAATTATTGCAAAGTATCATCTACCTATCGCAGTTGAACTAATATCATTAGCTTTTCAAGCTATACATGAAGAATACTCTAAAGAGTACATCTAAATCGACTCACATTAATCTCAATCACAGGTAAGATTGGTACAGCGTATGGTTTGAACTTTTCTAAGGTCATCTAGCTGTTGGACCAATGACAATCCATCAACCAATCAAAATTTCGCAAAGCAGGAACCAACCAGATTCAACAGCCTGACTTTCCTTAAATGTCTGCATTTGTGTTAACTTTCAGACAAACTCTACAATTAATTAATGGTTGCTATGGGCAGTTTTCTAAACTGATCCCTGGAAATATATTTTCCCCAAAACCCTACCAAACGAATATAATTTTCAGTCACAACCTTGCAATCAGGGTGGCAGATTCCATATGAAGACCGGATACTACTACCTTGCTGTCCAACACATAAAACTGTTACTATAATTCAGAGATTAAAGTTAGACAATATATAACCATGGCAAGAGAATATAATTGAAAGACTATTGTTCAACCATTTTCAACGAGCCATAGAAGAATGAGAATTCATTGTTTGCCGAAGCAAGCTTTGCTTTTGTGATTTCCTCTTCTCTATCATTCACGCTTTGAATTATGTAAAGATGACTGATGAAATGGTGACGATAAAATAATCTACCTTTATCGAAAGAAACAACTTCGTCTAATAAGTTAATTCCAGGTTGTATCTGTAGCAGTAAACGTGTATTCAGACTCAGTTGTACAATGGTAGGCTTTGTGTGGCCGTGTATTGGCATTGATCCACAAAAACTCTCTCGCTCTCTTCACTTCCGTTTAGGGAGTTTGCTTTGGTATTAGATTCTGAGACAGACTGAGGTGATTAAGGGTGAAGGGGAAACACATTAACCAAGTGAGAGATATATTGTAGAAATGACAAAACGTAAATTTAGTTATATGTTTAGGTGTAAATGAATAAAACAGTAATTGTGTACTTTTTCACTTGCAGAAAAAAAATCTAAACAAACAAACAGAAAATACTTACTTTTAAAAATTACCCAACTATAAAAAAAATTGTGTTTTCTTTATCAAAACTATGTTTATTAAAGTAACAACAAAATTGAATTCAATTATTAAATTACTAAAACTAGAATCTCATGTGGTAGAAATTAGACGTTTGTAAAGTAACAAAGTTCAAATTGTTTTCCACATAATTAATTGCAATTTATTTGTATGCAAATTATTAGTTCTTATCTTGACGCTATGAGGAAAAGAGTGAAAAGGGCAAAGAGGAAGCGTGATGGAAAATTTATGATAAATATTTATATGAAACTAGGGGCTCTGACCCTGGCGCTTCGCGTCGCAACCCCGCCTCGGCCTTCGACCTCAGATAGCTGCTTTGCTTCGCTCGCAGTTGGAAAATTCGCCAAAGAATCTCGTTAATCTTTGGCTCGTTTGTACATAGGTAACCGTGCATAAATCAGCTGTTTTATTTGGCATCTGACTCAAACTCATTAAACATTATCTCCATAAGATTAACATTGGAAATTTGAAGGATTGTGTGCCGGAGCTCTTTCTCGGCTGAATAGTGGCTGAACGAATTATTGGATCTTGAATCTGATGGAAAATGTCCGGTTTGAAATTAAATTTTCTACGTATTTAAAATTTGTTTCTATCTCTTACCGTTTTCTTACAAAACGTGATCAAAGTGGTAAAATAAAAAAATTTAAAAAATCTTTACCGCCCAAAAGGTGCTTTCAGAATAAAAAAAATGTTAACGTTTAGCAATTTTTCTGAAAGTTTCTCGTCGAGAGCTTTAATTCAAGTATGAGGTCGAGAGAAGTACGATTATGGGAAGTGCCTAATAATTAATGTCAGTGAATCTGTGTTACCGTCTAGCTTTATATAAGTAGATTCCTTAAAAGTAAACAATTCAACTATTGATCTGTAGAATAATTTAACAAATAAATAGAGATACGTGATAATTCAAGAACTGGGAACAACACAAAGTATTTTTATGATGTTTGTTTAATATTTTGTGCGATCAAAATAATACTGTGAGGTCAAAAAACTTTCACTTAATTGTTTGAAGCGTTTTGTTTGGAATAATCACGTGTACTCCAAATAAAGCCATTACCTACAAAAATACCAACCAATAAAATTACTTATATAACAGCTAAGCAACACAATTATAGGTTAGGTCTAGTTTATGTTGTTTTATCTTACTTAACGACAACATACACATGACGTTTGTATATGAACATCTATTTCACAGTACCTTCCATTGATATAACTTCCATTCCTCTCCATTCATTTTAAATAAATTATAAGGCAAGGTACTTAAATTTATAATTTTCACGTATTAATATAATGATTAAACAATTTTATGTTTAGTTTAATTTCCTAGTTCATCAGTCTAAATATCAAGCTTTGAGTGTGAGTATGCATACACCATATTTGCAGCTTAAATAGTGGGTCAATAAACCTGACAAAATCGAGATTATTTCAGAAAAATATAAATGTATCAACAAAAACTGTTTACGAAGCAATGTAGGTCAAATGGTACATCAAATAAAGTGCTCTGGAAGTTTATTTAATTATTTGTTTTTATTTATATATTAAGTTATGCATTTTTTATATTGTTTTTGTTTATTTGTTTTAAAATGTATTAAAATTTCCATTACTTTTTTTAATGTATTTATTTATTTGGTTGCTTAACGTCGTTATGCCAGTTAGACTAAATAAGACTGGAATCGATGACAATAATCATGTTTCAATTTACGCAACTCTGTAGCAATCTAGACTTGCGAATTTACCCCGTTCATAATGGCGGTGAAAATCCAAATTTACAAATTATTTTTCTTATTTTTTTGTTAGTAACATGAACATCATAATGTTTATGTTCTTTCTTATAATGGTTTGAAAGAAGTAGGCAGTATACTCCATATTTTGAATTAACTTTTCGTTAAAAAAATAACAATCGAACTATTGTACTTTTTGTATATTATGCAAATAAAAACTCACTTATTATTAAAATTTGTTCATAAAATTTTTCAAGTATTGTATTATTTATTTATTTATATGATCGCAATTACAACGTTAGTAATAATAATTGTTTACTGTTTTATTTTTTACAATAACTTTGTATTTCAAAATTAAAGGTTAAAAGACGTTCAAAAGGTATTCAATCTACTCCAGTTAAGAGATTCTGTGAATAAACCTTTAACAAAATGGCGGTGACTCGTCCTACGTAATTGCGTGCAACGCAATGCAATGTGCTTGGATCAGATTAACCGCCCGGTTTATTACCACTCTGCACTTTGCCATTCCAATCCCTTTGATGACAAGTCTTATCTTCACGAGTTTTACTCAAATGAAAACGTTAAAACTTTATAATTGGATTTGATAATTGCATGTAAGTTTTCACCTTACCGTTTTAACCGTGGTTTCAACAACATCTTTCTTCATTGAACTTGTAGTTTAGTCTGTAGTTCCCATTTTAAAAATACATTTTTTTCCTACATTTTTTCTAAATAATTATTTTAGTCACTCAAAATATATTACTTTCAGTACCATCATGAACTGTAAACAAGTCTGCTATATTTCAAGTTGTTTTATCGAAACAACTGCCGCAATAGTAAACTTTGCAAGTAGATTTTATACAATTCAAACAAATTTTCCTTTGTCTAAGTTCGTTTTTATAAATCAATGTCAGTTTATCTTAAGTTGAAACTTAATTTGTATTTAACTTTTAAAATAGAGTTAATTTTGTCTATTAGAACTAATTGCTCAGCCGTCTATTTAAATTACTCTCAATTAAATTAATTCCCCCATTTAGTTGATATCGCTAATTGTATCTCTTAACTACTAATATTTAAAATTTAAAAAATAATTATAAACTGTGTTTTTATTTTATTTTTTTAATTTTTTTTAGGGTTAGGCATAAATTGTAATTGTTACGGTTTATTTATTCAAGATATAATTTATCAACGAAAGTTAAAATCAAATCGTTTTCTTAGATGTAATATCGAAGTGCTGTCAGAAACCGGGTATTGAATTGATTCATTTATGCGATCTTGTAGCTTGTCTTTTATAGCCTGAATTGAAAACGGCTTCGCCAAAATAGTCAAATAGTTTTTTGTTTTACTTTCTCACTATACTATAGTATAGCGTGTCCCACGAAGAGGTCCCTGTTTTTGAATTAATATACTAGATGCACCGAACACTCTACAAACCTGAAACTCAACAGTCCTAACATACACATATGTAAAAGAAATACGCCTGAATATCAGTTAATTCTGACACATTAGGACAAAATGGCGGGATATCAAAGAAATAGTACCTTTTCGTTAAAATAGTTTTATTTGCTTAAGTGTTACAACATAATTATTGAATTTTAACGATGTTACTAAGCACTAAACAACGTTAGGGAATTAAAGATATAAGTAACTCATAAATAAATTAAATCTATTTGATCCATAAACCTTATTCAAACTGATGTCCATCGATCGCAATGCACTGATGACAACGAAATAGAAAACAGTCATACGCTTTGCTGAACAACTCTCGAGGTATCAACAACAGTTCCTCTTCGATCAACCTCTTTAGTTCATCGTCTGTCGCAATGTTATGACAATAAACCTTCTCCTTCAAAAAGCCCCACAGAAAAAAGTCACAAACAGTCAAGTCTGGAGACCTTGGGGGCCAGTCCATAAAGCTGCTGCCACGACCTATCCAATGGTTAGGAAGATTTTGGTCCAAAACTGCTTTGGCCACATTAGCATAATACGGAGGAGCTCCATCCTGTTGGGAAAAAACGTCTTTCATCTCAGGCTGAGAAAGATGAGGAACTATGTGATTGCTTAAAACTGATGCATAACTTTCTCCAGTCATTGTTTGTCGGGATATGTCATACGACAAAACACCATTCTTGGTAACAGCAGCACAAACTGTTATACCTGTTGATTTTAATTTCTCTTCTTGTAAGGTATGTGGATTTTTTGTGTTATAGTAATGACAATTATGCCTGTTTACAGTTCCTGTTCGATAAAATGTCGCTTCATCTGAAAACACGATTCCTTCATGACATTTGCTATCTACGTCAGTCTTTTCAGTTATTTTCGAACAAAATTCCAATCATCTGTCAGGATCATCTTCAAGCAGTCCGTAAACTAAATGAGTTTTATAATGTTTGATTTTGTTCTTTTTGGCATACCTTTGGACAGATGACTTCGGTATCCTTGTAGCAGATTCCACCTTTCTTACTGAATTAGGCGTATTTGGAGATTCCATGAAAGCAGCACATACGATTTCTTCATTTTCTATGTTGGAGGATCTATGGTATTTTTTTTTTTTTTTTGTATTGACCCCGTTTCTAGTATGATAGTCTTCCTCTTACGAATAGATTTCCTTGTCGGTGGAACTACACCTGGGTGCCTTTCCCTAAAACACCATATTGCTTCATAATGATTTTCAAAGGCAATAGCCCAGGAACAACATTTTACTTTTTGCTCAGTTGAAAACGGCATGGTAAATAAAAAACTTTACAATGCAACTTAATAACAAATTCCAATGTTTATTACCAAATATGTTCATTGTTGTGGATACACGCAGTCAGCTGATAGATTTAAAATAGTCTAAACAGCTGTAGCTGTTCCTATTCTAAATAAAAGTAGGTTTACCCTTAAAATACGATTGCTGATTTTGTTGTTTTTTCTTTTTCCGCCATTTTGTTTGGATCAGTCAGAATTAACTGATACTCAGGGGTATTTCTTTTACATATTATGTGTTAGTCACGACTGTAGAATTTCAAGTCTGTAGCGCGCTCTATACGTCTGTCAATTCAAAAATAGGGACCTCTTCGTGGGACACCCGGTAGAGAAAGTATAGTGATTGCAAAAAAAATCGATGTTGAGATTTTTGTGAAAATATCCGTTTTGGGACCCCCTGAGTTCAAAAAAGGGGTTTTTACAAAATTTCTGTATGTATGTCTGTATGTCTGTATGTATGTATGTATGTCTGTATGTCTGCATGCATGTCTGTATGTATGACTGTATGTATACAAAGCTAGAGAGAAAACTATTAGATCAATTTCAACCAAATTTGCACTAGACATGCCCAGTACGCCTGTATAGATGTACGAAAAAGGGTTTTGAACAATTTTGAAAAACAACCCCCTTTTTGGCCAAAAAACCCCCAAAAAATCTGTTATTTTTTTATAAAAAAACGGCTCTAACGATTTTGATAAAATTTGGCTTATTTGTAGCGTTTAATGTGCCCTGCCATATACAAAAACCCGCATCTTTCTAAAAATTCTCGTTTAGCTAATAACTAGCTGGAAGCCGATCTACGATCTGGTTATGATTCCATCAGCTAAACTCTAGCTTTGTTTTATATCCCCGATGAAGCAAATTATAAAATTATCTTTACAGATTATTTTATTAAAATATTTTAATAAATATGTTTAATTTATATGTTTTTATCGATTGACTATTTAAAAAAAAAAAAATATATTTTTATAATTTTTTTATTTTGATGTATATATTATCAGGTGTGTAAGTGATAAACATACGCAATGTACAGTATTAAACATCATGGAAACTGCAAAGTATGTTAGGTTTGTGTTTAAATATTGTAAATTAAATGTATTTAAACATTGTTGTTTGTTTATAGTTTAATGTACCCTAAATGAGTGTAAATACCATATAGGATTTTTTTAGGTTAGGCCTATAACATTTCACAACTTAATTAATAAAGGGTAAGTTTTAGAAGCTGTTGTTGTTTAACGTCTGTGTTATATGATATTTATTAGTTGCTATGGTAACTACTGATACACATTAGGCCTACCACACAACTTTAAAGGAAACATCTGATTATGGTACTGGCATTGAAAACATTTATGCATCAGCTGTGCTGTGTATTTTAAATGGACAAATTATGCATCAGCTGTGCTGTGTATTTTAAATGGACAAATTTTACTTTTTAATTTGAGAAAAAGATGTAGAAAACGAGTTTTCCGATAATTTTCAATAAGTCCAACTGACTTTTTGGGTAACAAATAACTTATGTACCCAATTACAAGGGAATCCTTAGAGCCGTTTTCGAAATTAAATTCTGCAAAAACATACAATTATTGCTCATTTAATAATATAAGATAATAACTGATTTTTGGAGGTTTTTTGGCCATAAAGGAGGTGGTTTTTCAAAATTTTTCAAAACGTGCATCTATAAAGACCTAATTGGCGTGTTTGGTGAAAATTTTTTCGAAATCGATCGAATAGTTTTCTCTCTAGATAATAATAATAATATTTATTAGTTAATCTCCAACATTAATGAAAAAACTCTCCCACCCCACCCTACAAGTCACAGTGAATCTGTTTAGTAATTTAAATGTGTTTGTGAGAAAGTATGTGCCACTTCCTGGTACCGTTTATTTTTATTGCAGCTGATCTTCTATCATTTTACTTTCTCACTATACTATAGTATAGAGAAAGTATAGTGATCGCAAAAAAATCGATATTGCGATTTTTGTGGAAATATCCGTTTTGGGGCCCCCTAAATACAAAAAAGTAGTTTTTACAAAATGTCTGTCTGTATGTATGTCTGTATGTATACAAAGCTAGAGAGAAACCTGTTCGATCGATTTCAACCAAATTTGCACCAGATATGTCAAGTAGGCCTGTATATATGCACGAAAAAGAGTTTTCACAAATTTTGAAAAACAACCCCCTTTTTGGCCAAAAAACCTTCAAAAAATCAGTTATTATTTTGTTTTATAAAAAAACGGCTCTAACGATTTTGATAAAATTTGGCTTATTTGTAGCCTTTAATGTGCCCTACCATATACAAAAACCCGCATCTTTCTAAAAATTCTCGTTTAGCTAATAATAATAATAATAAATGATTTTTTGGGGTTTTTTGGCCATAAAGGGGGTTGTTTTTCAAAATTTTTCAAAACCTTTTCACGTGCATCTATAAAGACGTAATTGACGTGTTCGGTGCAAATTTGTTCGAAATCGATAGAATATTTTTCTCTGTAGCTAATAATAATAATATTTATTAGTTAATCGCCTACTTTAATAAAAGTATTCAAAGCTAGAGAGAAAACTATTATATCGATTTCAACCAAATTTGCACCAGACATGTCCAGTAGGCCTGTGTATAGATGCATGAAAAAAGGTTTTGAAAAACAACCCCCTTTTTGGCCAAAAAAACCCCAAAAATCAGTTATTACTTTTTTATAAAAAAACGGCTCTAACGATTTTGATAAAATTTGGCTTATTTGTAGCCTCTAATGTGCCCTACCATATACAAAAACCCGCATCTTTCTAAAAATTATCGTTTAGCTAATAATAATAATAATAACTGATTTTTGGGGGTTTTTTGGCCATAAAGCGGTTTTTTTTTTAAATTTCAAATTCTTTTTACGTGCATCTATAAAGACCTAATTACCGTGTTTGGTGCAATTTTTTTCGAAATCGATCGAATAGTTTTCTCTCTAGATAATAATAATAATAATATTTATTAGTTAATCTCCAACTTTAATGAAAAAACTCTCCTACCACAACCTACAAGTCACAGTGAATCTGTTTAGTAATTTAAATGTGTTTGTGAGAAAGTATGTGCTAGTTCCTGGTACCGTTTATTTTGATTGCAGCTGATCTTCTATATCATTTTATTTTCTCACTATACTATAGTATAGAGAAAGTATAGTGATCGCAAAAAAAATCGATGTTGCGATTTTTGTGTAAATATCCGTTTTGGTACCCTCTGAATACAAAAAAGTGTTTTTTTACAAAATGTCTGTCTGTATGTATGTATGTCTGAATATTTTTCTCTGTAGCTAATAATAATAATATTTATTAGTTAATCGCCTACTTTAATAAAAGTATACAAAGCTAGAGAGAAAACTATTCGATCGATTTCAACCAAATTTGCACCAGACATGTCCAGTAGGCCTGTGTATAGATGCACGAAAAAATGTTTTGAATTTTTTTGAAAAACAACCCCCTTTTTGGCCAAAAAACCTCCCAAAAATCAGTTATTATTTTTTATAAAAAACGGCTAAAACGATTTTGATAAAATTTGGCTTATTTGTAGCCTTTAATATGCCCTACCATATACAAAAACCCGCATCTTTCTAAAAATTCTCGTTTAGCTAATAATAATAATAATAATAACTGCTTTTTGCGGGTTTTTAGGCCATAAAGGGGATTGTTTTTCAAAATTTTTCAAAACCTTTTTACGTGCATCTATAAAATCCTAACTGACGTGTTTGGTGCAAATTTGTTCGAAATCGATCGAATAGTTTTCTCTCTAGATAATAATAATAATATTTATTAGTTAATCTCCAACTTTAATAAAAAAAACTCTCCTACCCCACCCTACAAGTCACAGTGAATCTGTTTAGTAATTTAAATATGTTTGTGAGAAAGTATGTGCCAGTTCCTGGTACCGTTTATTTTGTAATGAAATACTCTAATAACAGTTAAAAACCGTAATACAGTTACATCACACCTACGTAATATAGCCTAGGCAAGATATATTCTAGAAGAATTTTGTTAATTTATTGTAAACAATTATTGAAGATATTTAGATTGTCTAAACACCGTATTTTGTTTTAACTACCATTTCTCACAAATTATCTAATCAGGTTTAAATACTAAGTTGACAGTTTAAACATAGTTTGACTTAAGCAATTTCGGTTTATACTAAAACTCTCGATTGAAAATGTTAAACTTACTACTGTTATGTATTATTATAATGCTATTTTAAAAAGACATTGTTGTGGTACATGTTCAAATCTCGTAATAGAAGGTAAAATCCCCAAAGCATAAAATATTAAAACAATATTTGAGCCATTTATTAATATGTTTACTGATCGAAACTATTAATATAAAGATTTTTTACAAATACAATGGCATCTACTGACAGATTTGAAGAAATAATCATAAGGTAACGTTATTAGGTCCCATTTAAAACCTGTGTTTCATAACCTGAGATGTATTGTTGTAGTTAGTGTATTTACAGGTTAATATCAAGCTAACATTTTTTAAATAAATATTTGATTTAACTCAGACTCTGACTTCCAACTTTTCTTTTTTAGTTTTATAAATTTCATAGTGAGAGTTGATTTATATTTGTGAAATATTTTGTTTTATTCTAATGCATAAATGAAGGCAAATTACTAATTAAAAACAACTAATTTTGAACATCAATCATTACTAAATAACTTTAAAAATTGAAATATAAAGCAATTATATTAAAAATATATCAATTAAATCCTTTAAAAACTAACTAAACCAAAGTCTGATTACATATAAATGTTAAATACAAAACAATTTCATAAGTAAAACTTCCACCTAGCTTTACCTTCAGCCAAATTTCCGCAACTCAAATTTGATATAAAAG
Organism: Philaenus spumarius; assembly: GCA_018207615.1. Lineage (NCBI taxonomy): Eukaryota > Metazoa > Arthropoda > Insecta > Hemiptera > Aphrophoridae > Philaenus > Philaenus spumarius. Next base: position 90,247 of record JAGFPH010000530.1, read on the forward strand.
AATAATGTCTACTGTTTCCATGTCTAACACAATTTTAATTCAAGTTGTAGGAGGATTATTTCTAAGAGAACTTTTTCTTTTTCTTAAATGACAACTTTAAAATTTAAAACAAAATATTGCCACTACAAATATTGACTCAATTACTGAAATAACCAACAACTATATCTGCCTTTCACTGAGTGAAAAATAAATTTCTAAACTCGATAAGTGAAACGTAAGTCCTGCTTTAACAAAATATTGTTTGCGTTGCTTTTGTACTACTGTATAGATTTTTAAACGCATGCAATTCCTTAGTATTATAAAATACACAAATTAATTAAGCAAATATTAGTCTAAACTGATAATAAAAGTAATGGATATAGCATAGTATAACAATCATTATATTAATAAGTGAACATTGAACTTTTTACTACATTTTTACTTTCTCCACCCTATACGTAGTATATGGAGAAAGTATTGTTTTCGTAAAAATGTTCGAATTTGAATTTTCAGTTGAATTATCTGTTTTGGTGCTCCCAGAAATCCCAAAAAAATTTAGTGCAATTATCTGTGTTGGTGCTCCCTGAACCCAAAAATATTTTTAGTGGAATTTTTTGTTTTGGTGCTCCCTGAACCCAAAAAAGTGTTTTTAGAGTGGTGTCTGTCTGTCAGTCTGTCTGCATGTATACACGACCAGAGAGGACACTATTGGTCCGATTTTCATGAAATTTGGTATGTAGATACTAAACCCTAATATCTCCAGGCGTTTTTTTCATTTTTTGGAATTTTTAATTTTTAAGGGTAATTTACCCCTAAAAACCCATAAAAAACGACAAAAATGAAAATTTCTCAAAAACGGCTCTAACGATTTTGATCTAATTTTCAGTATTTATAGTGCTTAAGATGCCAAACAAAATGACACCACCCGCTTTTATCAAAACTTCGGCGTTTTATAATTATGGGGAAATGTTTAAAAATAAACAAGTTTGTGTTGTCAATCTAGCATCGCGGCAGCGGCCGCACGGGGTAGCACCACGGTAGCGAGCACGGCCAGTAATTCAAATTACGCGATAGAATCCCGCCTGGGACAATAATTTTTTTATACGATTGACGTAAGTAGAATATTATTTTTTTGTTTTGTTCTAAAAAGTAGTAAATAAAATGATTAAAAACAATATTATTTATCTACAGTAAGTTGGGAGAAAGTTTGTGTAAGTTAACTGATACCGTTTATTTTAGTATTTATTACAAAAGGACAGGAATAAAGCTCCGTAATATACTGTGTCATAGATGTACAGAAAATTCAAATTATCTGTAGAGAGTGTTTATAAAGTCCCCCTCATTATTTTTGTTTCTGAAAAGAAGGTAACAAAACTATGTATATAGGCCTATCTTGTGTTGCATAACAGAGATACAACAAAGTTAAGTTTTTTGTAAGTTTTTAATATACAAAAATAACATACAACCTACTTATTCCTAATATTAACACATTAATAACCTGCTTTGATGCTACGATAACAATATATTTTTTTCAGAACATTGATTGTCCAATACTTTGAAAAGAAGCAAGATACTAAGCTCTAGTTTGAGCAATTGTGTTTCTCTTTTAATAAGCTTTTTAATGGTGTATTAATGACTGACCTTTATATTTGAAATTTGTAATCCCCCTACCCCCTTAAAGCCCCCAAAATCATAAAGGTTCAGTTATGTAAACAAATTGTTCCTCTTATGCAACACAAGATATATACAAAGTTATTTTAACTTATTTTCGATAACAAAAATAATAAAGGGGGTTAAAGGGACTTTATGAACACTCTGTATAAAACATACGTAAATACAATTTAAATTAAGTAAACTATTAAGCTGGTACTAGGAATTAAATAAATTGTGTTACCAAGCTGGATATTCGAATCAGCTGTTTTATCTGTTATTGTATGCAGTTGGTCACTATCGCAATTATGTGTATATATTGAAGTTAAGACAATATTAAAGTAAAATAAACTAGGCCTATCCTAAGATTGTATTGCTAAGTTAGTTATCCTAATCATCTGTTTTATGTGTTTTTATGAGTTGTTTGCTATGGCAATTATTTGGTCTATATTTCCATTAATAAAATAAAATAAAATAGACCTAACCTAAAATTGTGTTGCTAAGCTGGTACCCGAAACAGCTGTTTTATCTGTTATTTTATGCAGTTGGTTGCTATGGCAATGAATATAAAAATGCGTTTTTTTTGTCATGGCTTTATATTTTTATTCACTCATGGTTCTTCAATACAAAAAACTTCAACCAAATGAAGGAAAATATTTTGATCACGTTCAAACAAAATTTAATACCACATGCGATACTAGTTTTAAATATTACCTGTTATTGATCCGCCATGTGACTTATTTTGGTTGATGTAAATTGTTACGACGCGTTTTGAGATCGCAATCCCATTGTAAAGTTATTAAATTATACACATTAAAAACACTTATCAACATTAAAATATACAACACTTAAAATTACTTTAAAATTATTTAGTGCTGGACGTTGCGTGGCCCATGGTACACTGACTAACATCAGTATGTAGCTAGAGAACCGGGTTTGTGACAGCCAAGGGCTGTGTCATACAACTCATTACTCTTAAATGACAGCTGATCATTTAGTATATTTGATAGATTGTTGATAATTCCTTATAAATTTATAATTCTTCAAGTGCGTTCAAGAGTTATCCTGTATTGCAAAAATGAATTGGGGTAAAATTTGTGTACGAATGGTTGGAAACTATTAAATTTTGAGAAAAGTTTCAATTCACTTTACACATGTTATTATATGTCAAGTGTTTTTTAAATCGTTCTTTAATCGCTCTGCCTGTCTGACCAACGTAAAAGCTGTCGCATCATTAGGTCTACAGCAGATTCTGTACACACCCGAATTCCTTTCAGTCGAAGTCAAACGTTTGGGTTGTAAGAACTTCTGAACATTATTATTAATGTGAAAAGTAACGTTAATTTTGTATTTTGATAAAATATTTTTAGCATATGAGAAACAATATTTGATTGGAATAATCGATGGAATCGATTTTTTATTTTTTCATTGTTATTTTTTTATTTTATTCTTAGCACGTTGGATGGTGTTTTGTTTGTGTATCATATATTTATACAGTAATTTATAAATCATAAATCATATATCGTATTCGTTCACTTGGGATATGTTTTTAATGGTACCTATTTAATTCATCATGGAAGTCCTGTTTATTCATCGGTATGGTAAGAAGGCGATGGGTGGATAAAGAAATTGTATGCCAACATTTAATGGGAAATAGGTTAGTGCGCATGTATTTGGCAAAACGTAGTAGTTGGTTTTCGGTAAATTTTTTAGTTCAGTTTGTCTGACCCTTTGCGTGTGGTTAAATCAAGATAATTTATTCTATTGTCTGCTTTAGTTTCTGTTGTAAACTAATTTTTGGGTTGATCTTGTTGAGGTAAAGTTTTAGAATTTCCGCCCGACGTAATGTGCCATAAAAATCAAGAAAGGTGTCATAGACACATCTCGCATCTAATTTTCATTCTAAGTGTATTGTGTTCAGATTAAACAAATTATTTTCAAAGTAATTCAAGAATATGTCAGCAAAAGCCGGAAAAAGGCGAACCCATGGCGAGACCTTCTTCTTTCATGAAAACTATTATTAAAGGCGAAATAACTTTGGTTTAATACAACTTAAAGTAATACCAGCAGATCATCAATTTGTTGTATGTTGAGTTTATTATAATCAATTAAATTATTTCTCAGAATGTCAATAGTTTCTTGTATGTGCACATTTGTGCAAAGATTTATAGCCTGGTGCAGTTGTTTAGTTAATTAAAGGTCTATTCGGAATGAATTTTGGTTAGTCTATTGAACTGTGGAGCGAATGCCTTGATGTGTTTTAGATAATATTTGGTAAATTCATCTAACAGTGAAGTGAATTTATTGATGACTGAATGTAAATCTTCATTGTAAGTGGGATCAATGGGTATTTTCATAATATTATATACATTAAAAAAATCAGTGTCTTTTTGACTATAATCCTGTTTTCCAATTATGACTACGGTATTGGTTTAAATAGCTTTTGCAATTATGACGTCTAGTTTAGTTTTTTTTATTTGTTTCAAATTTTTAAAATCGTCACTGAATAGATTTTTCCATCGTTTTTACATCTGATCTTAAAATAACTTTGACCAAGACCCAAAAACCAATTTTGGGACCATCTGTATATCGTATTTGATCAATTTTAAAATACTCGGATAAGACCATCTGACGAAGTATCGTCAAATTGTTTCAATGCGTAAAAAACATTTGACTCTATTTCGTCATTTGCGAATTTTTTTATTTCACCGTTATTAAATAAGTAATTAAATTATTATTTTTGAAGACTAATAATGCCATTTATAATAAATATAATACTAATTATTAAAATGTAATGATAATCAATATTTTAAAATAGATAAACAAACTGTGTTAATGTTCTGTGCATCTGTGTCGATCAGCTGTCTACGAATAAAAATATGTATAAACGTATTTTGTCACTTGGTTTAGTTATCACTGCGTATTTAAACTGTAAAATATTGTTATTCGTGTTTTAATGTTGCGATTTTGGTTATTTTATTGTTATATTTTGCTTCTAGCATTAGGTTTACTGTCTAAGTGTGTTTTATTTGACTTCAAAATGAGTGGTGACAATGACCTTATTAGATCGAGTGAAACTGATAGGTTAATGGATATTGAATTGGATAGCGATGTATGTAGAGAAAACGATTAAGCTATTTTTGACGATTTAAATAAAGACCCATCCTATGATCCAAAATAGACCTCAAACATCATCATATCTGAGTAATTTGTGATCGTATATTATCACTGAAAGTGACAGTGAAAGAGAGGTTAGGAATGAAACCCCATAGGCCAACATACACCTATAGTTTCCAACAACAATAAGCAGGTTTTGAGTGATGATTCAAATAAAGCCGACGAATCAAGTGATGCAGATGATGTTAGTGATATCTGGAGTAAATTTGAAGATGATTCTGAAAATAATACGAGTTTTTCTTTCACTGAAACGCCTTGGCGAAAAAATTTCCTTACTCCAGATTTTAAGCCTATTGATTACTTTAAACTTTTTTTAGTGATTCGTTATTAAAATCTTTTGTAAGAGAAACAAACTGGTACAATTTAATCAAAAAGACAAAATATTTCCCGTTCAAGTAAATTTAAACTTTAGAAACCAATCACTGTGAACGAGATGTTGGGTTTTATAATAATTGTTATTTTGAATATTGGCCTCATAAACAAATCAACACACCTATTCTTACCGGTCCAATACATCTTCATTGCACACCCTGGTTTTGTAAAATGTTATCTAGTACACGGTTTGAACTAATTCTTGGGTTCATTCACATAGTAAATAACAACAGATTTAAAAAAAACACCAAACGTGGATATGATCCATGCCAAAATGTCAACCCTCACTGGACCGTGCTAATATAACTTTAAAAATTGTATAATCATCACATAATAATATATCTATTGATGAAAGACTTATGGTACTAGAGCAACTCGCAGTTGATGCAATATCTCCCAAATAAGCACCATCATAGGTGGAGTATTAAATTGTGGGTGCTGTTTGATTCCGTCTCAAAATATTGCATGAGTTACTTTTGTTACAAAGGGTTAAGTGAAATCATGAAAATGGCCTTGCATTTAGTGTGGTGAAAAAAGTATTATAATTTTGTAATTTACTAAATAATTGTTACCATTTGTTTACAGACGTGTTTTCTAGTCTTCCTCTAACCAGTTTTTTATTTAACAGTAAAACTTTTCACTGGAACAATAATTAGGAAAGCCAGGGAAGGTTTACCACAGGAAATAACATAACTTCCAGTCTTCAGCAAACCTACTGTAGTAATAAGAAAGATCATTTGGTCGCTATGACATAATGACAAAAAGCCACAAAGAAAACAGTTCTTCTATTATAAACAAAGACAACAAATCAAGATAAATAAATAAGATGCAGAACATACGGAAGAGAAACGCAAAACTGTTGTAAACTGATTATAACAAACATAAGAGGGGAATAGATAATTTTGACATGATGTTATATACCTAAGACAGGATGAGCGCAGAACTATTAAGTACTGGATAGAGAAACGTAGCATTCAATATTTTTACGAGAATGGTTTTACACTCATTAGTTTTATATAAATAAAATCGTGGAAGAGAAACCCTAAGAAACATGTCTAGATGCCAGTTTATTTTGTAAATTGTTAAGATTGTCAGTGAATTGGTTAGAACAACATCTTAGAGAAAATAGTCGAAGATCTACTAGACCAATTATTGAAGGAGATGGTAATAATTAATTATGAAGAAGCTGGAACTGTAAAACTACCTGATAAGCAAGAGAAGACCTAAACAAAAGGCAAGGTTCTGTTAAAGTCAAGAGGACAAGGTCCAGAAGAGCATTTGCAACGTGTGGTGAAGGTTGCCATGGTGAATGTCATTATAAACAGGCACGCCGATAAAAAACAATAAAAATTAATTAATAAACCAGTGGTTTTTCATTTTAGTGTAAATATATGACTATAAACATATTGTGTTTAGTGTGTTAGTTTTAAAGTATTTCAATAGATTTTATGAGAGTATTTCATTTAAAATTACGCTGATTGCCTAAGCTACGACTAACATTTAGAAAAAGGTTAGGTTATATTTTAGATAAAATAAAACCTAAACACAAAATCTCACAATAAATACGTTTACTAACCTCAAACGCGTTTCAACGACAATTTCGCCATCCTAAGTGATGCACGGGCTACAGTAACCAAACTATAACTAGTTATAGTTATATATAGTTATAGTTATTATAGTTAGTTATAGTTTGGTTACTGTAGCCCGTGCATCACTGAGGATGGCGACATTGTCGTTGAAACGGGTTTGAGGTTAGTAAACGTATTTATTGTGAGATTTTGTGTTCAGGTTTTATTTTATCTAAGTTACTTTCTCACAAGTCAAGCTCATTAGTTATTTATTTTATAGGTTATATTTATTTTTTTGCTATATTGTTTTGTGTTTTCAGAACATATAATTATAACATTTTCAGGATTAATAGAAAACATAACAAATAAACGGTACCAGAAACTGGCACATACTTTCTCACAAACATATTAACATTTTTAAACAGATTTACTGTGACTTGTAGAGTGGAGTAGGAGAGGTGATTTTTTATTAAAGTAGGAGATTAACTAACTAATAAATATTATTATTATTATCTAGAGAGAAAACTATTCGATCGATTTTGAACAAATTTCCACCAAACACGTAAATTAGGCCTGTATAGGTGCACGAAAAAAGGTTTTGAACATTTTTAAAAAACAACCCCCTTTATGGCCAAAAAAACCCACAAAAATCAGTTATTATTATTATTATTATTAGCTAAACGAGAATTTTTAGAAAGATGCGGTTTTTTGCAAATAGTAAGGTATATTAAAGGCAACAAATACGCAAAATTTTATCAAAATCGTTAGAGCCGTTTTTTTTATAAAAAAATAATAACAGATTTTTTTTTTATTTTTGCCAAAAAGGGGGTTGTTTTTCAAAATTTTTAAACCCGTTTTTCGTGCATCTATACAGGCCTACTTGACATATCTGGCAAATTTGTTTGAAATCGATCGAATAGTTTTCGCTCTAGGATGTATACATACAGACATTTTGTAAAAACCACTTTTTTGGTCTCAGGGGATCCCAAAACGGATATTTCCACAAAAATCTCAACATCGATTTTTTTGCGATCACTATACTTTCTCTATACTATAGCACAGTGAGAAAGTCAAATTACAAAAATCAAGCTAACCAGTATAATATTTTTGTTTGTTTTTAAAATGGGAAAATTTTTATGTAACATTTTAATACGCAACTTATTTCCCCCCAATTTTTGTGTTTTAAAATAAAAATATAAATTATTTCAGCTTATATGTCAATTTATTAAAAATTCCATTTATTTATTAATCTTAATTTTTTATTCAATTAAAAAGAAAAATATATTTATAAATAAACATTTTGTGACTTTTTAACAAACCCTTGCCAAATATGTATATGTTTACAGTGTGCAGTTTTAAAACCTCTTGCCCAAAATCGGTTTACATTGTGTACACACCCCGAAAAAATATTGGTTAATAAGAACTATTTTCATTCTGGAGTCCCATGTTAGGTAACGTTTTATTCGCAGACTTGGTATTTCAAGTGTTAAATTTATTTTTCCTAATTTCGGAACGTTGTATTTTAAACCATTATTTGAAAGGTCTATCTCGTTCTTATCAAAGTCTATGTTTGTCAAATTAGACAAACTAGGGTAAAATGTATGTTTACTTATTACGTTGAATTGGGGATTTTGTGTATAAGAATGTGATTTTTCATTGATGAAACATATAAATTTAGGTCAGTCTGGAAGATAAGAAATGCAATGTAATACATCCTTTCAGTAGGCCTATATAAATACCTGTAATTCGTTGCTGCTCGAAGTCCTATGTATATTTCTTTTCTCAGATGACGACCGTTTCGCCTATTTGACAGGCATTATCGAATCCGTCACAAATTCAAATAAATAATTAACACATTAATTGGCATTAATTTGCATAATGCACGTCATATAGTTGCAATTTAACATAAAACACACACATTACACTTAAAATTAAGTTTTTTATGTACATAACCCATCACACGAGTTTAAAAGTTCGATGAGGCTCTATTTATTTGTGCACTCATTCAACGCTGCGTTGGTACTAAACGAGTTATCACTACGTAACATCTGGTTTATTTTTGATGGTGGGGGTCATTTCCAAGAATTATATCAAAGTTATTATTTGATTGGAAATGTATTTTCTCATTCTGTAGCGCGGATGAGTCTGATACGGTTGCCTTGTAAATATAGTATTCTTCCAAGACATTCATATTTGGTCCTTTGGAACATATGTTTAATATGTCCATATTCATCTGTATGCTTGTATAGTTATGTCCCGTACTCAACAAATGTTCCGCGTATTTAGACTGTATGTGCATATTGTTATTAGGTATATATGTTCTTTAAAACGTGTTTTAAACATTCGTCCTGTCTGCCCGATGTAGTGCATATTACATTCATCACAAGTTAAATTGTAAATTCCGCTCGCATTGTAAAGACAACTAGTTATAGATTTTGGTCTGAGTAACTTTTTTAAATTATTAACAGTTTTAAATGCCAATGTGTAATCTTGGTTTCGGAATATTCTGCGTGCAATATTATCTAATATTCCGTGGTAGTTGATACTTATGTATTTAGGTTTGTCTATTAATCTCGGTTTTTTAATACTATTGTTTTTCTTTAATATGAGTCGGTCTATTAGTGTGCGCCCATATCCATTAGCTATTGCTATTTGTTTGATTATTTTAATTTCTTGGTCGAAATCTGTTTTTTTCATGGGTACATTTATCGCTCTGTGTATGAGGCTATTGTAAGCGGACATTTTTTGGTTGTGGGGGTGGTTTGACGTTGCATGTATAGTATGGTTCGTTTGGGTAACTTTTCTGTATATTTTGAATTCTAACTTGGTGTTAGATTTGGTTAAGGTTAAGTCGAGGTAATTTAAACTATTGTTAATTTCCATTTCATATGTGAATTTGAGAGAAGTATGGAAACTATTTAAATAGTTCTTGAAGATGATTACTTGCCTTGTAGTTCCTTTAAATATACAAAAGGTGTCGTCAACGTACCTGTGGTATGCCATTATGCTTTTACGAAATGGGTTTGATGTATTCATGATTAATTCCATCTCAATATGGTTAAGGAATATCTCAGCCAATATACTTGAAAGTGGGGAACCCATAGCCAATCCTTTGTTTTGGCTGTAGTACGTACTGTTGAATTCAAAGTAGTTTTGTTTTAAACAAATTGTTAAAAGTGTAATCAATTCATCTAACATTTCGGTGTCCATTGTATTATGTTCCAGTATATTATTTTTCAAAATGTTTACAGTTTCCTCCAGTGGGACATTAGTATATAAATTCACTATATCAAATGAAACGAGAGTGCTACTTGGTTCTATTCTTTTAAGTTGCATTTTATGGACGAGATCTAGACCATTTATTAAAGAGAAGTTTTGTTTGAATGTTACGCTATTTCTTATTATTTTGTCGAAAATTTTTGACGATTTATAAGTGGGGGCGCAAGTGAAATTAACCAGTGGTCTGATAGGATGCCCATCTTTATGTAATTTTGGTAGTGCTCTCCATTTTGGAGCGGAAGGGTTAATCATTTTGGTGTGTTTCTTCTGGTCTATATTTAAAATCTGTTTAACGGAATTGATAGCGGTTTTAATTTCTTTGTTAAATCGATTGGTTGGATCGGATCTTAAAGGGGTTATGTCATTTTCCTTCAGAAACATTTCAGTTTTCTCAATGTAGTCGCATCGGGGTAGTATAACAATCATATTGTCGTTATCTGCTTTGGTGATAATAGCATCATGTGATTCTAGTTTAACGGCAATGTTTTTAGCTACACGTTGTTCCAAATATTGACTACGCTTGTTTACTTTACGTTTCTCGGATTTATCAGCAATCAAACATCTGGTGAGATTTTGTTTATTTAATGGTAAACTTTGGATAGCTGTCTCGATACTAATTAGAGCATGTTGAAAGTCTGTTTGTTTAGGCATAATGTTATGGTTCAGTCCCTTATTGAGTAATTAAGTTTCTTGTTTATTGAAAATTATGTCAGAGTTATTTACTAATCGTGGATAGAATGTATGGACATGCGTAAATTGACTTCGTGTTTTATTTTGGTTTTCCATTTTTTGTTGTAATAAATTGGCAAATTTTCTGTTAATAATTATGTTCCTTTGGGTTGTCTTTGTTTTTACATGCTGCCCCACTGTATTAATTAATATTTCAAGTCCCGCACGGGGGTGCAGACTAGCTGCACCTACTAAGAGGGGTTTGGCGTCTCTCGCGGTACCCGAGTCTAACAACGCCCAACACATTCAACACTTACAAAACATCCATCCAATCACATAAACACACACATTAAACAATACAACATCCCAATTCTCACCTTCTTTTAGGAATTTTGACTGTGCAGAGCCATTGCGCGTTGGGAGTGCTGAACCTGCCAGAGTCTTGACAACCTCTGGTTTGGTAAGGCTGATGTGAGCTTGCTCTGCCGAGACGTATGCGTGGTTTCTGTTCTGGGGCCAGCCACTTCGGTTCTTGGTCAGGAAGTGTTCTCGGTGTTGAAGAAAGTCGGATTCTTCCTCACAGTAGTTTCGGGTTTAGACTGATGTCCATCCCGACTGGCAAAAGAGTGCTCGGGATCCTCACTGAACTGGGGGTTCGGAAGTGATCGCAATGTGATCTGATGGGCAAGCCCTTTCCGAGTTCGCCCGATTCCGCCTAACACGATGCGCTAGACAAACACACCCATGGTTAAAAAAACCGTCAAAAAAGATTTAGGAACAAAGAGATCTCATTCAGATTCGTCTGATGAGTCTATAAATAAAGAACTGTTTAAAAAGACAAAGGAGATGGCTGCTCTACCATCTGAGTTGCCAGCTCCCAAATTTTTGGTTTTTTCAAATGCGGAAAAGGATACAGATCTATCAAAGGTATCGCCCTTTGTAATCAATAAAGCAATTACTGGAACAGCGGGCCCTGTACTTTCCATTAGGAAACTACAGAATGGCACCATTTTAGTGGAAACTAACAGCGAGAAACAAAGTTTGTCGCTGTTAAAGATGACTTCCTTCTATGACAAAGTCAAGGTATCTGTGGAACCTCATAGATCCTTGAATTATTCAAAAAGTGTCATTACCTGTAGAGATTTGATCCCCATTAGTTTGGAGGAAATAAAAAGCGAACTTGCTAGCCAGTCAGTTCTTGAAGTCACTCGCATAATGCGCAATGAAAACGGAGAGAAAAAAGCCACTGCTTCTTTGATTCTAACCTTTGGCACACCCACATTGCCAGAGTATATCTATGCAGGTTTTTACCGTCTTTCTGATAGAGCTTACACCCCAAACCCTCGACGTTGTTTTAAGTGTCAAGCGTTTGGACACGTGAGTTCTACTTGCACAAAGCAAGAAACATGCGGTCAATGCGGTAAAAAAGGTCATAATAGTGAGGGCTGCAATGATGACGCCAAGTGTCCCAACTGTGGCGGCGATCATCCTGCACGGTCCTTTAACTGTGAAAAGTTTAAAGAAGAAAAAGCAGTTCTTACCATTAAGGCTAAGGATAAAATATCTTTTAATGCCGCAAAAAAAATATATAAAACCCCTAGGCCTGCTCTGGAAGGCAAATCATTTGCTGCAGTGGTTTCAAACAAAAGCAACACTCCATGCGCAAATTGTGGAGAATTGGCTAAGACAGTCAAAATCTTAACTGACCAAGTTGCTCAGCTAGTCGCTCTATTCTCAAAAGTGTCTCCTTCCGCTCCCGCTTCTGCTTTAGTTGATTGTAATTCCGTTCTTCCGTCCTCTAGTTTTTCGGTATCACAAGCAGAAATAGAACCATCTATCCCTGCTCTTGATCTGAGAACTAGAACTCTGGAAAAAACTATATTAAAAAAGAAAATTACCCCAATAACTGGGGTAAAACAATTTCTAAAGAAATCTTATACTTGCCCATCTGTAGTAACAGGCAGAAGTTCTGGACCCGTTCCAGGAAAGAGACCTGTTGCTATAAAAAGTAAAAATATAAAAAACACAAAAAGTAGTAAAAAATAAAATGAAAAAGGAGGTTCCCCTACAAATCCTCCTAAAAGCCCTTCTAAAATCCCTGATCCTTGCCCTTCTCCACCCTCAACATCTTCCAAGACGTCTGAGGGAAATATGGAAGTAGACAAGGACACACAACCTAAAAACCATCCTGTCAATACAGGACAGGAAAAGGAAAAGGCTACAAAGGGACCATGTCCCTTCTAATATTTATTTATTTAAATTAGTATATTATTATATTTCTCTGAGTATATAATATGTACTGTTGAAATATATTATCATCAATCATCTATGTCCACGATCCCAAATATGAATGTGGTTCAGTGGAATTTAAACGGTGTTAGGAGTCACATGGAAGATCTGAAAGTTCTTGTGCGAGACTCGTCGCCTCTATTCGTTTGTCTCCAGGAGACACATCTTCATAATACCCATTCTTTATACTTAAGGGGGTATTCTGTCTTCAGGTCAGATTTTGTTACAGAGGAGAGAGCAAGAGGTGGCGTAGCCATACTTGCTCACAACTCTGTGGATGGTGTTCCCGTAAATCTGGATACACCATTACAAGCAGTAGCAATTCGAGTCACTGTTCTCATAAAACTAACAATATGCAGCCTATACCTGCCACCAAGCTATACCGTCCAATCAAACGACTTGATGGATTTAATATATTAATTACCTGCTCCGATTCTTTTGCTTGGCGATTTCAATGCACATCACTATTCGTGGGGATCCTCAACCTGCAACCCAAGGGGTATCCGCATAGAGAGGATACGATCCGATTTAGATTTATTTTTACTTAATGATGGATCGTTAACACACTTAGCAGCTTCGACAGGAGGTTGGACGGTCGTAGACTTGTCATTTTGTAGTCCTTCGATAGCTACAAGATTTGAGTGGACAGTGATGTCAGATTTGTATGGCAGCGACCATGCCCCTATAAAAATTTCTTTCAACGACTCCTCTTTTCTGAACAACCGAACACCTCGATGGATAATAAATAAAGCCTTCTGGAATGATTTTACAAATCAATTTGCATTGGCAGAAAATAATCAACATATTTCTATAAATGAAACAGTTGATACATTTACAGATTCCATTATTTCAGCAGCAGAAAATACTATACCAAAATCTTCATCACGACCAAAATGTCCACCAGTTCCTTGGTGGAATGACAAATGTAAAGAAGCTCTGCGCTTACGAAGAAAAGCGTTAAGAACCTTTAATCGGATACCGACAGGAGAAAATCTAGAAAATTATAAAATCTTGCGTGCCAAAGCTCGCAGAGTATTCAGGCAGAGCAGGAAAGATTCTTGGACCATTATATCAATACAATAACCAGAACGACTCCCACATCAACAGTTTGGAAGAAGCTACGTTCTGTGTGTGGCCATGTTCCCTCTGCTCCTTTGATAGGACTGATGCAGCAGGATGGGATATTGACTACAGACAGCCATAAAATTGTAAGCATTTTGGGCTCATCCTTTTCTAGGTTCTCTTCAACAGCCGTGTATTATGATGCTTTTCGCACTTATAAAGCTGCTCAAGAGGCCATGCCATTCACTATCGGCATATCACAGGATTCTCCGTTGAATGACCCATTTACAATGGATGAATTGGAATCTGCCTTATTGTCGGCTACGGATTCAGCTCCCGGACCCGATAATATCGTATATTCTATGATTAAACACCTTCCAGAGTCGGGTAGAACAGCTCTTCTCCAAATATACAATCGTATATGGGATGAGCATATCTTTCCTGATTCTTGGTTGGAGGCCATAGTAATCCCTTTATTAAAACCAGGGAAAGACAAAACTGATCCAAGTAGCTATCGTCCTATCTCTCTCACCAGCGTTCTATGTAAACTGGTGGAGAAGATGGTCAATCGGCGACTTGTATGGTACCTTGAAAGTAACCAACTGATCTGTAAAGAACAGTGTGGTTTCCGACAGGGAAGATCATCTATCGATCAGCTGGTTTTGTTAGAGTCGGCCATTCAAAATGCCTTCCTTCTTCGACAGACACTTGTTGCAGTGTTTTTCGATCTTGAAAAGGCATATGATATGGCTTGGAGAAGAGGAATTCTAAATGTATTGCAATCTTGGGATATTCAAGGGAGAATCTTAGCATTTATTAAAAACTTTCTGTCCAATCGATATTTTAGGGTGCGTCTTGGATCCACCTTATCAGATCGATTTTATTTAGAGAATGGTGTCCCTCAAGGCAGCGTACTTAGCGTCACCTTATTTGCAGTTGCTATTAATAGCATCACTGCTAATGTCCGATTACCTGTACACTGTTCTCTTTTTGTTGATGATTTTGCCATCTACGTGGCTACCAGAAACACCGCAACCGCAGAAAGAACACTGCAATTAACGATCAACAAATTACAAACATGGTCCAATCAGACAGGATTTAAGTTTTCCGCTGCTAAAACTAGATGCATTGCTTTTACTCGTCGCAGACAGCATTTTAGTCCCACTTTGTACCTAAACAGAACTCTACTTCACTCCGATAACACAGTCACATTTCTAGGTCTTATTTTAGACCATAGACTCTCTTGGAACCCGCATGTGACAAATTTAAAATCACGCTGCATCAAGATCTTAGATATGTTACGGGTTTTAAGCGGTTCTCATTGGGGAGCAGATAGAACCTGCATGCTGCGTTTTTACCGAGCTCTTATTCGATCACGAATTGACTATGGGTCCATAGTCTATTCGTCAGCTAGGTTATCGGTTCTTAAAAAGATTGATTCCGTTCATAACACTGCTCTCCGTCTAGCATCTGGAGCTTTTCGTTCTAGTCCCATTAGTAGTCTGCTTGTTGAAACGGGTGAGCCATCGCTCACGCGACGAAGACAACGGCTACAATTGTCATATATGTGTAATATGCGCTCCAAACCTTTACACCCTTCATATGATATTATATTCAACAATCCATTATTTACACAATACGAATTTCGCAAACATTCTACTGCTCCCTATGGGATCAGAACTGTCCGTATCCTCAATAATCTAGGTTTAACACTACCTCCAATATATGAAAATACACCATGTTTTGTCGCTCCATGGTTAATTAAAAAGCCTCATGTTGATCTTTCACTGTCTAGATATCTAAAACAAACTACACCCGATGTTGTTTACTGTCAGGAATTTATATCCATATGTAAACTCTACCCATCAAGTCAGATCATTTTCACCGATGGTTCTAAACTGGACAATGGAGTCGGATGTGCATTTGTTCTGTCAGGAAACAGCTTCACTTATGGATTACCATCTTGCTCTTCTGTATATACAGCAGAACTTTTTGCAATACTCAAGGCACTCAATATTGTACTGACAACACCGGTGCACCTTCTTATATGTTCAGATTCAAGAAGTGCACTTGAATCCATTCAAGATATGTACTCTCCTAACCCTTTGGTCAAAGATATTCTATGTTCCATGCACAGACTTTGGCTACGGGGCGTGGGAGTGTCGTATTGCTGGGTTCCGGGTCACGCCGGTATACATGGAAACACTAAAGCAGACCTAGCTGCTAAGGAAGCCACTTCCTTACAGCCTAGCGTGAGTAGAGTAATGTCGTCCGACTTTATGTTCTCTGTAAAACAAGCCCTGTTTAAAAAGTGGGAAGAAGAGTGGGTAGGAGTACAAGGAAATAAACTCCGGCAAATTAAAGATACCGTTCGGCCATGGATATCCTCAAACCGCCAAAGCCGTCGAGAGGAAGTGGTGGTTTCTCGCCTACGCATTGGCCATTCTGGGTTAACCCACGGATTTCTGATGCGTCGGGGGGATCCGCCGCTTTGTCCTTACTGCTTAAACCTTCTTTCAATTAAACATCTACTTCTAGATTGTGAAAAGCTGAAACATGTTCGGAAGAGGTTTTGTCTACCAAATTGCATTCAGAGGATGCTGGGTGATGACCCCCAAACCATTAATATGGTGTTAGCATTCCTTCATCGGTTGAATGTAATTGGAAACATTTGAAACAACATACATTTACGTAACTTAAATACTATGTTTAGATTTATTACTTGTTATGTTAATTAGAGTTTTATTCATTGTTATGTTACAGGGCCCTTTACAACCCTGTGTCAAGTTGTTAGTGTATAATTATTGTTGTTATCGTTGTTTTTTTATCGTGTATCGTCTGTAGTGTGTGTAAATTAAAAGTTTAATTTTATACCTGTGTGTGATTGTATGAGCATTATATGAATGCTCTTTCGTTATCCAGGCGATGATAACCACCCAGGTTTTTCGCCTTTAAACCCAAAAAAAAAAAAAAAAAAAATAATAATATTTCAAGTTCCAACTTTGATAGAATTTTTGCAAGTGTCAAATGTGTTCTATAAATTTCCTCATTTAAAAATTGCTTCTTGCGATACAGTTGTTTAATTTCTGTGTTTAGCCATATTTGTTCAGCTGATGATTTTGCTTTCATGGCTGCTTTGGTGTTAGATTTGATCGTGACTTGAATGTATTTAGGCATAATATTGTGTTTTTTTACACATTTTATTAAATTTAATGTTTCTGATGGTGTTGTGTAATTTCATGCTATCATTTTTGAATTTGTAGGCAAGTTTCGCGTAGCTGGCGGAATTCATAATTATTTCTTTGCCTTACTGGACCGGTTATATTATATAAATACCTGTAATTCGTTGCTGCTCGCAGTCCTATGTATATCTCTTTTCTCAGATGACGACCGTTTCGCCTATTTGTCAGGCATTATCGAATCCGTCACAAATTGAAATAAATTATTAACACATTAATTGGCATTAATTTGCATAATGCACGTCATATAGTTGCAATTTAACATAAAACACACACATTACACTTAAAATTGAGTTTT
>JAGFPH010000530.1:119981-182368 GCA_018207615.1 Philaenus spumarius
AACACAAAGTTTCACCTTTGAAATTAGAATTATATAAGTAGGCCAAAGCATTAAATTATGTTCATTATGTTGGTATTTGGTCTTTTCACTAACCTAACTTAAGGGTCGGCTCTAGTTGTCGGCCATGTTGGCTGACACTCCATAATACCAATGTTAAATTAAAATCCAAATTTTTGATTTATTTTTGGAAAATTATAAACGACTAGGGGAGACCCTGGGGTGCTTCGCACGCCAACCCCCAATGGAACCTTCTAAAAACGTACGTTATGTTTTATTTATAATAAAGTTGTAGTATTAATAATAACCTCAAAACTAAGATGGTAAATAATGTTAAATGTTCAAACCAAATTATTTCTTCTAATTTATAACAGCAGTTAATAATAGTTAAAAGAACCAGTAAATCTCAGGTCTACACTTTAAAACCCTAATCTAAAAGCAAGAAATACAAAAATAATTGCTTTTAATTTTGAAATCAGCGGTTAATGGAAATATTTAAGCAAACATTTATATATTATCTGTTATTTTATTCAATTGGTTGCTATGGTAATAAATGTAAATACTTGTGTCGGTTTATCATTACAGGCCTAACCTAAGATTTTTTCCGACAAAATTTACAAATATTAAAATAAAAAAAGGTTTTTACCGAAATGAATTATAGCCTATGTTACTCAGGGATAGTGTAGCTTTTTATTAGTAATACTATTTTTTCAATCGGTTCAGTAGCGCCAGTGATTACCCCCTACATACAAACAAACATACAAACAAACAAACTTTACCTCTTTTATTAGTATAGATGTCATTTTAAAGCTATGGTCAATATGCATGCAAATGGCTTTTTAAAAACTAAGAAAAATATTTTGTTAAATATTTATTAACAATTTAAAACATATTTATAGATTTTTAATATTTTTTTATGTTGACACTATTGATTATAGCGAAAAACTACCAAGCCATTCGCCTGAATAATTTTGTCCCCAAGATTTTGATAATTTTTTAAAAACGCTATTTGAACAATTACGGGTTTTAAATGGATTTAGGCTGAGCAATGTCCGTGTAACCTCCCGCCGCTATAGGGTGATTTTAAATATTTTTTACGTTGTAACTATTAATTATAGCGAAAAATTACCAAGCCATTCGGATGAAGAATTTTGTCCCAAAGATTTCGGTATTTTTAAAAAAACGCTATTTGAATAATTGCGGGTTTTTAATGGATTTAGGATGAGCAATGTCCGCGAAACCTACCGCCGCTAAAGGGAGTCGTAGGTTGCTTTCTATTTTACTAGAGCCGACCCTTAACACAAAGTTTCACCTTTGAAATTAGAATTATATAAGTAGGCCAAAGCATTAAATTATGTTCATTGTGTTGGTATTTGGTCTTTTCACTAACTAGTGTTGCGCTAAATGTCATACCCTTGTCAAATGGCCCCGAACTAAGTAAGAGTCTGCACATTTTATAAATTACAATCGTCCTTCCTTCATAAACTAGGTAACCGTCTGAGGACACGGACTCGTTGTTCTTGTATTATTAAAATTGTTTATTACTTGAAAAAAATGATCAATTGTTTCAAATAGGGGCGCATTGTAATGTTAACGTAAAGTTTCACTACAACTTAAGAAATTGTACTAGGCTTAAACAATTTACTAGGTTAATAAACGCTAGGCAATGAACAAAATTATTTATAAGAAGTCAAACAAATAAACAACCATGTATAAACAAGAAAATACGTTGTAAATATGTTAAAGGAGTTACATTAAGGTACATATACACTTGTACGCCACTCTTCCGAAATTCGTTGTAATTGTCAATCTCTACGAACCTCTGGTGATCCTCAGGAAACCCACGTACATTCAGTTTTAATTTTGCAGAGTAGTTGTAGACATGTCTCTCAACAAACACAAAACTATATTTAAGCAATCAGTATTTTGTGCTATTGTTTTAAATAATTGTTATTTGAATAGAATTATAAAATTTTGAGCGTCTGTTAATTAACAAATATAGGCCCAATGTCGATGAAAACAAGTGAATCTTAAAGTGTCCAATAATAATAACTGTAATAAATAATGTAATAACTGTATTTAAAATATTTGGGTTAAAATGGTTGATTTACGATGGACTATGAATTCCATCTAAGATTTTTTTGTTTAAAAAAACTTATTTCAGGTCTGAGTAAAATGTTTAGTTGTAGGCTCTCCACATTTACCATGTTTATAATCCCTAACTTCATATACACAGTTAGACTTAGTTTGTTGTTTTTAGGACAAAGGAGTGAGAATTAGTTTAACAAGAATCACATTTATTTCTTAGAAGATTCTATCTAATGGCTCAACTTCAAATATTTTCCCGATATCTATTAAGGTCCATCCATAATCTTAATAATTTGTGTATCACAATAACAAATTCTTTGAATAATAATAAAATGCCAGCAGTGATTTCAGTTTAGATTTATCTTCCAATCGGATGACAACTAAATGCATATTCGTTTACAATTTGAAAAAAAATATCTAAACCTTTTAAACTAAATTATAAAAACAACTGCATCTTAGGAATAAAACAATTATTTTAGAGTATCTGCATTTTTTAAATTATTTGTTTGTAGAGGATCATAAATAAGAGACTAGTTTCGATAAGAATCAATAAATTTAAATATTTTTTTTGTGACTCGATAATTAGTCTACTATTCAGAAAGCTAAACAAAATATTTAAAAAATATTATTTATGCCTGAATGAAGTTTAATCATATCAAAATATTAATTAATTTAAGTGTAGTCTTTTAGTTGAACTTTAAACATTAATTCACTATAATTTACTGTTTTAGTTCAGTTGAATTAAAAGACAACATTTCAATTATCTTGAAAAACAATAATCACTTGCGCAAGAAAAACAACCAACCTATCGCGCGCCCGTCCAAACCTGAACAGAGATCACACAACGCCTCAGTTCGCGCGCAACTCCAACAACCCGTACTAATCTAGAAAACTTGCTAAAATATATACACATTTTTATACGCAGTCTATACAAAATCACAAACTTTGTGCCATCGTTTAGACTAAGACAATTTTCAAATAGAGTCAATGTTTGTAATAATAGTAGTTTTATAAACCATGTTAATGTTTTGTGAAAGAATAACTTCTATGTTAATTCACAATCAATAAATAGGCTAACACGTATTATTATTTGCAACGAACTGATCGATTTTGTTTTGCCTAGTAAACATTAATCTACCTGCCTATACTCAACTCAGTCTATTAATACTAGCATGATCAGCATCAACTAACTGACAGATTGACGGTTACGAAGCATTTATCTCCAGAAATCCATCCATCCATGACCTTACCTGTTTAACCCTACAGTGGTGAGGTGAAACCAGAGGACGGGAGTGGTGAGGTTGGGTCTGACAGACCCATTTTGTAATAATGCAATTGTAATGGCTGTAAATAAAAGACTGTTCACAAGTAAGCTCAGAATACTTTAATATACATCATTTAATATATTTACATTGATAATATTTGTATATTTATAAAAAAAATTATATAATATTGTAATATTTGTTAGCTTTATATGAAACATTACTATATGTATGTATGGAAAAGGCTATAGGGCTTATATAGGTGATTATATAGGTTAGAGTCTTTAGACATTATATGTAAATACATGTATGCATCTATATATATATATATATATATATATACATTTATGTTATATCGCATGTGTATTACATAACAAATCAAATAAACACTAATGAGATTTATAGGTTTGACATGAAAAATAGCTCTATGTGTGAATTATAAAAAGTTGTTGGGCTACAAAAATTGGTTGAAACATAACAATTCTATCAAACAAATACTCTGTGTCTCACCTGAATGTCTAATTTTGAGCTTCAGCGCAATCTCTGCACAAGATTGTAGCGTGAGCGAGACAAATCCAAGTGTGGCACTTCTGGCAATAGTACTGTGTTTTTCTATCCTTGCACGCGTGACATCTACCTCTTCTACCTGCTTCAGGGGCAATCCTTGGTGGGTCTTGAATACCAGCTAGTCGTTTGCAAAGTTGTCTTGTTTGTGTAGGAAGTCTTAAATTTGTTGCACGCTGTTCAATCATGGGCTTCACAAGTTCCAAGGCTAAGTTTTTCAAAAACTTTCTACGAGGCAATTTGGTTTGATTTTTTTTATAGTATGGAGCACGTGACTATTTATACCAGCCACATTGAGTAGATGGAAAAATATAGTTAGAGGCCAACGTCTACTGTTGCGCATTACATTATACTCGGTGCACATTTGATCAATGCTATCTACACCTCCCTTTGTATGATTATAAAAAGTTATAATCTCTGGTTTTCTCAAGTCACCAGTACTCTCATCAATTTTTGAGTCCAAATGCATGGTTGATATCAATACTACACACTTATTTCTTTTGGGTATGTAAGAAACAAGAGTTTTGTCTTTTTGAAAGGCAAACAAACTACTATTGACAGCCCTATGAGAGGTGCTGACAAAATCCACGGGAATAAACGGTTTATCTCTTCTTACAGTCCCCACAACAGTAAGTCTTTTTTGAGTTAGTGCTTCGACTAAGGCGTAGGTAACAAACCAATTATCAAGAGTAACATTTCGTCTAGAATTGTAAACAGGTTCACACATACGGAGCACAACATCTTTTGATGAATTACTAACCTCGTATGGACCATTTGGCTGAACCCCAACGTACACTTCCATGTTAGAGGTATAAAACAAATTAGAATCTACCATACTAAAAATTTTGAGGCCGTATTTGGCTGGTTTGTTTGGCATGTACATCCGGAATGGACAGCGGCCCCTGAAAGATACTAGTGTTTCATCAACAGTAACAAACATACCAACAGAAAAGTTAGCTTTGCAATTGTTTACAAAGCTATCAAAAAGTTCTCTGATCGGTGCAAGCCTGTCCACTGATTTCCTTTCCTCTCTAGTTTCAGCATTGTCAAATCGTAAGCTTCTACACAAAAAACGAAATCTTTGAAGACTCATTGTGGCCGGAAAAATTTCAACCCCAGTTCCATCTTTTTCCCATAGCTCTTCAACATTTAGCCTACCAGCATGTAACACTCCAGCAAGAACTAACAGACCAATAAAACTGTTCATTTCGATTTCGTTTGTAACCATAACTTTACTTTGATCAGCATAATTTTGAGATATATTCATAATATACTGATTTGTAAATGTAACAATACGTCTCATTATATTTTCATCCATAAACAAAGACCAAAACTCATATTCAGTAGAAGCTTGATTGGCAGTTTGTGAAAGTGCTGGAATTCTAGCTCTAATAACATTACGACAAGGGGCTTGGCCAGGAGGAACTTCATTTACTTCCCATCTAGTTTTTTTGTCTTTACCTAAGTAAAATTCCGTTGGAGTCGGGGGACGTATCTGTGGTAAAGCAATAGGTGGTTCTTCTTCGTCCTCACCTCCGCCTTCTGAATCAGTGTTGTGTTCACTAAAAATTTCGGGATCAGAACCAACTTCTTCCTCCTCATCTGATAAAGGATTGTCTATTTCCTGTTCTAACATCAGACGAATAAGTTCATTATTACGTTCAAAGTTCCCAGCCATAATTAAACAATAGAAGTTCACTATAACGAAGAAAACACTCAAATCCGACACTCAAAAACACTATCACGCCAATGGTAACCTAGGGTCTAATAGACCCAAAACACAATAACACGAGTAATAACGTTGGGTCTAACAGACCCAGTCCGCACTTGTGTATTTATTGGGAATCAACTCGGAACTGGCAGCAATGGACGACAAGTGGAGTGGGTAGGGGGGATGACCTTGAAGCTGTCAAAATTCACCAGCCGTCTGCAGTGAAGCCAACCTAAAATAAAACATAAATAAAATATCCCTTGGGTCTACCAGACCCAACCTCACCGCTGCAGGGTTAAACATCTAAACATTTTACATAATTTCGTAAACATTTATATACCTATTCGATTAAGGATCTTTTAAAAAATTTAGAAAATGTTGAAACAAACTTTAAAATAATTCAAGTCAATTCATTGCTAACAGTTTCTTATATTATATTAAAATTAGTTTCAGCGTTGGTTTGAAAATAAAATTATTCATATCATCCATGTAGGGTGTTTATCAATTGACTCAAAGAACTAGAAGGCTATATTTTGGTAAAATATTTTATAAATATATTTTGACTAAGCGTCTTTTGACGTACATTACCAGCTATCTATCAATATATTTGGCGAAATTATTTATGAGTTGAAATCTATTTGTGACATAAAATTAACATAAATTTCAAATTAAGTTGTTCTTGGCCAAATATTAATGTATTAACGGTTTTAAGGGTTTAAATGAAATTAATTTGCTTTTAAATGACGGCTTTGTGAAATCGGTATTATCATATCACATTTAAATTTCTTGTTTATAATTCATTTTAAACCCTATATTTTATGATTTTAATACAAATACAGGAACATTTAGAGAAGTGTGAATTTATTCGTTCGCACGACAAAATGGGATACATATGAACCATATCGTTTAATTGTTTCAAATTTGCATTGTACTAAAAGCAATTTTTTTATCAACATTGTATTGCATTCTTGTAGATGAGTTCATCAACACCTGCACCAGGACACTTCAGACGAACAGATCTTTTACAAATTGTGTATTATAACTTAGAATTGGTAGACGTTGTATGAAGTTTCAGCAATTTAGAAACTATCCTGTTCTCGCGACAATATCTCTATAACTTTTGTGCTTTAAATCTAATATTATAATTCGTATCCTAGTTAATAATTTATACAATATATTATTATCCTGTTCTGAGCTCATGAATACAAACAACTGAAAATAGCTGCATAATGTAATGCGAGGAGAGGCGAGGCTAGGTTAGGGGGAGCTTGTTATCCTTCAATGAAACTGTGTTGGTTAGTTAGAATAATGCTCCAGAGAAGTTCATTGGAATTATTTTATATAATTCTACTTAGACTGCTTTTCAAAGAGTAATGTCGTCTAATAAGTTAGCTACACATTTCAGAAGAAAGACTAATCTTATTAGACATCGTGTGATAAGATAATATATGTTGCCAAATACCTGATAGCTGATTAAATATGCATCTACATCTCCATTATCTAGTAAATCATGAATTTTAGAAATTTAAACTAAGTAACAACTCAATGAGTAAACAACAGAATGTGACATATTCTTTTATAGATACATTAAATACATATTGGAATAGTCGTTCTTTCCGCGTTCTTCATCCACCATATTTGACTCGGTTGTTTTCAAATATTGATATGGGCATATAGAAAATTCAAAATCAACAACAAACATCTCGAACCCTTTCCAACATATTTGGCTATTTATATATTTACTTATTTTATATTCTAATTTAAAGGTTTTATTTATAGATTTTTATACAAAGTAAAATTTTTGTCGAGAAACATACTATAGTATTTTTATATGAACATCGTTTTTTTACAAACTTTACATTAACACATTAACTAAATCTTCAAAATTTTACACATGTATTTCATTTAATACTTTAACGTATAAAAATTTCATCATCTGTGAATTTAAATAGCAGCCCCAGAGATCCCTATTGTTCTTGTTTGTAAGTTTTATATTTAAATAATATATCACACAGGAAACATAAAATGTAAAAAAGTAGAATGTGAATAATTTATAAAAGCTACAATATTCTATGAAGTTATTTTAACCAGCAGTAGCTAACCAAACATTTCGTATGACTTTAAGCAAAGTCAACAATGTGAGACTGTGTGACACTTAATCATCGCATAATAATGGGTTTCGAATTAACAGTGGTTTTAGCCTAATACCTGAACGCTGAATCCCTTACATACAAGTACAAATCCAGACTCTATTCATGCAAAGCTCCTTCAATGTTTTGACAAGGCAATGAGCATGTTGACTGTATTGTCAACAATAGAACCAAACCGTTTTGGGTGTTCCTATACAAATGAAACACATGTGATATATCGCGGGAGACCAATAGTTTAATGGCGTGGTTTACATGAAGGGAGGATTATTTGGTTTAATACCTTGTTATATGAATATTCTAAAAACCCGTTCAGAATTATTCAGTATGTTAAAAGAATAACACGTAAATACGATTTTTTCAAGAGTTAGCCAATGTTAGTATCGGAACGAAGTAATCAGTGGAACCTCTACCTTCTCGGTCACACTGGGATCGACGAAGTGACGTCTCACAAGACGTAGCTAAAGTACTACACAATATTCCTTTTTTAGGAGTACATCTTCGGTCTTCCAATATGGAACAACAATCAAATAAAAAACAATCTTAAACATACCATTATACACGTTTTTGTGGTGGTAGGAGTTTATGTTCAAGGTCAACGATTGGCTTAAATCTGGTGATGAGGGCAATTTATTGCCCTGTGAAATGACCGGCTTTTGTAATGAAATGAAGCCAACGAACGCATCTTAAGGGTTCAATTTCTTCACTTCAAAGTACGGAACCCTACAAATCTTGTTTTTGAAGTTACTATTTTTGGGAAGATAAGGAATCAAATTCTCGGTGATTCCGATTATTTCCATCAGTTAATGAACACAGAAGGGACAGTTGGGTTTCCGATTATTTTAGTAGTTCGATTAATTTTATTCCGATTATCATCCAAATATTTATATCACTAAATTATACTTCTTTTTGTGCGTTTTGAAAAATATGGAGAGTGAGTTCTTATGATGCGCGCATACAGAATGACATCAAAGTCACATGTATGCTAGTTCTATAGTCTCGGAAAGAAGGCTACCATCATAGAGGTGTAGCCTCAATTGGTCGCGCATTCGCGGCGTTATTACGTAATGCACCAAGTATAGATTGCATTAGTCAAAGGTCACTGTTAACAAAATAGTTTTAATGTTTCTGAACACTACATTAGTATGTATACAACACTCTCTTAGACTGGCTTTTTACATTTTCGATATGTAGATTCAGTTCATTAAAGGTTTTTCTAGTTTTCATCAACTCCCTAATATTTTTACTAACTTAAATATTCATATTATCATATACAATTAGTAGGCCTTCATAAATAAATATTGTAAAGGAAATTATAAATATTAAATCAAATTTTAAAATAAATCTGTGGGTAGTTCCTTACTATGAATTTAAAACGGTATTGTAGGCTGTAACTTTTGGTAATATTAAACTATAAAAATGATCATTAGTAGTCAAACTAATGCTCTTTCAATTATATCATTTATTACTAAAATAAATAAACTGTTTATAAAGTACTAGAAATGTTTACAAATTGTCGTCCCGTTGTTTTAGTTCTGCCTCGTGATGGAGACTGCCATTGATAATAATAATAAACTTTTCAAATAATTATTTGTATTGTGTTTCTAAGCAAAGTGAATGCCCATTTATGATACTATTTACCTCATAAATTTATTATTTAATTAAATTATTAATAGAAGAGATCCTGCGTACTTCGGGTGGCAGTCACAGTACTATCACTGCTAATACAGCCATATAGTATAACTAATTTATCATAGCATATTTTTTTAGGTTAAACATTGTCCTTATAAACTTAAACAAATTTATATTACACTCACAAATGGGCATTGTTTAATTAATTATCGGGAGACATAGTAAGTTAAGATTGTCAAAATTAGAGTAAAATATTTTATACGTCCTAGGTCCCTATAATATAGGCAAAACATAATTTAAAATACAATTCTATATCTAAATCGATCAAAATGCTAGATCTATCCAGAAATTGTGTTGAGCTATTACAGCCAGTGAGTTTAACCATCTGTTTCATCTGTTATGAACCCAGTCAGATGTGTATTCAATTATAAATACATTCGTTGCTACAGCAACTTAACTTATGTTTATAATCTCTCTAAAGAGAGATGTTAATTAATTGTTTCTAAAACAAAAATTCAAAACTCTAACTAGATAATGCGCTTACTTAAACCAGAAATGTCTAAAGTATTTATTATTGAGTTAATTTTGTCCTTTTTTATATCATCTGTAAATACATAAATTAACCAGAATTACGAAACAAACATGCCATCAAATAAAGCAACAATTTTATATAAATGACTCGGGAAAGCCAATGCCACGCCCACCCCCTTGCTACAAACTTAAGCGTTTTATTAATGTGTTAAGTTTATTGTTTAACCTAACTTATAATACAGTTTAAAGAGAACCAGCACAGCTTTGGCTACACTCCCTAAACAAAAACAAATCATACAATTTAGAAATGATTATACAAATAGGTGAACATCGAACATTTAAGTAGGCTAGGTTTTTTCAGTATGAATTATTAAAAAAAGATGAATGAAACTTATATCATTTTAAAAGGTACTGCGCTATAGATGAGCACACACAAAAATCAAAATCATATTTGTAATTTATCGTTATGCCAAGTAAAATAAAATAGACTAGGCCTAATCTAAAATTTTGTTGCTAAGGTGGTTATTTGAAAGTATATTTTCCACCAAGGCCCGAAAGTGGGGTATTGCTGGCCCGAGATCGTTTAAAGGTACATTTACACTTGTACACATGCATGATAACTTGTGTGAGATACTTGTTTAAGAAACAAGTGTGAAGTTTGAGTACACAAATCACTATACTTATTTAATCACATTAGAGCATTTACACTTGCACAGAAGTTCATTTTATCATTGGATTTAACATCCCCTATATTAGAAGCCTTAATTTGGCTCAATTAGTTACAGTGTTGCTTCCCGAATCAAATTAAACATAGTAACTCTAAGTTGAAAAGATTCAAATGAAATATTAACGTATTTGTAAACAACACAATGAAACCTAACCTACAAAAAGTATTTTTATAAATCAGCTGGTTGGGAAAAGCTTCAATAATCCCCTCACACAAGTCAATGTTGAAACAAAATTTTGTTCTCTCAAAATGGATGAGGAAATGTTGGAGCTCACACAAAATGTGTGAACTTTTGAATGAGCAAATGTTTTCTGATTTCGTAATTCAACAAGTATCTCACACAAGTTCGCATACATGTGTACAAGTGTAAACGTACCTTTAAATACGTTTGAGGACAATGCAAAACCCTTTCGGCTATTTTTCACCATACTACAATATGGTGTCTAACTATACCATACTCATTATATATTTAACCTTTGATTTATCGGGTAACAAATCTTCAACAATTTGCTCAGCTTTCCTCTCCAGTGAAGCAGGAGTGTTTATTTTAATAGTTAATGTTTAAAATAAATAATAAAACAACAAAACTAATAACAAAAACTACTTAGGCTAGTGTAAATTTAACGGTAACTCCACACACTAACGTTCAAGAACCAACCAACATTAATATCGTTAAATAATAACAACACAATAATCAGCTGTTTTCACGGGTATATTTACCAATTACCGTATATTAATGTATCGATTGAGTTTGTTAAGCTAGCCATTCATGGTCCGATTTGTAGTCCGATTCAATGTCCGATGTCCGATGTAGGATCAGATGTAGGAGCGTGAATGGGTTTGATGGACGACGAGTTGGATGATCGGACAAATCAGAGGCCCAGACCAAACTACAAGATGATCCGACTTCAAACTTCCGACGGAGACAGACTGGGAGTGGGGTGGTCGTCCGATTGCGTCAGTTTAAACTTTGATTTTCCTGTTGTTTGGTCTTACTTTTTCCCCTATACTTTGCACATTTTTACTTCTATAATAATGGATAGTGAAGGGTTTTGGAATTTATTAAATTGTAAGTGGGGAATATTTGTTTGTGAACACAAGTGATGCAATTTATGCATACTGACATGTTTGTGAGCATCTTCACAATAATTCAAAAATAATTACTTAACCTATTGAAAAATATAGGTGAATGTTTATTACACAGAAAAAATTTAGGCAGTTGTCTACTATATTTAAAAATATAGGTGATTGTTTAGTATACTGAACAAATATAGCCTAGTTGATTGTTTAGTATACTGAAAAATATAGGAGATAGAAAGTATACTGATAAAATATAAGGAATTGTTTAGTACAGTGAAAAATGCAGGTGATTGTTTACTATACTGAAAAAAATACAGGCGGTTGTCTACTATATTTAAAAATATATGTTTTGTAAGTATACTGACAAAATATAGGGGATTGTTTAGTCTAATTATTTGCACATAGTAATTGCTGGACATTTTGATACAACTGCCACGATTTACAAGGAAAGAAGACTGAATTTAAAACGTAAGTTGGATCGTGAGTGATGAAACGAATCCAACTTGCAGTTCAAATCGGTCGTCCTTCAAATCGGACCGTGAATGGCTAGCTTTAGAATGCACAGCTCTTTTACTTTGCGGTCATAGGTCTTTGAAATATTGTGCAGACATAGGGCAGCAAATCGTAACTTTCGTCCCGAATATTATGTTCGAAAACAGCTGATTACAATGTAGTATGATGGAAATGTATTTTATATTTATCGTAGAAAAAGGATTTTCCCATAAAAAATGCTTCAAACAATTGAATTAAATCATTGTTATCACATTCATGGCGCTAGTCAGACCATAATCAGGTAATCTTTATAACGAGACAAACTTTAAAATCCAATGTTTTACACTAGCAAATAAAACGATATTATCTATGCACGTCTTACTTTTATAAATCCACTAATATGATACAAATCGTATATACTGTAGTTAATATCCTATGTATGAAATGAACACAAATTTTTAGAAGTTAAATTTAATTATCGTAAAGAAAGTTAATTTTGCAAAACAGACTATGTGACGCAAATCTTTAGATAGATTTAATCAATATAGTTAAGAAACAGTCACATTGGAGCCATGTTTGTTGCGTAGACAACTTACTTCACAAAGAAACTGTACAATTTACAGTTCGTATAACATAAATTATACATAAAAGAAACTGTCTCATGAGTTTCATTTATTTACAGATTTTTCAGAAGGATTATTTCAATACGTAATCTTAATCAGATATTTATTATTAAAGGTGCTCAAAAAATTTCGAAAGTTGGGATTACATTGGCCACCATGTTATTTAAAATCTCCAACTACAATAGTATTTTGTTAACCTGATCTGTAAGTAAACCCTGTCAGCTTTCTATATATTAATACAATATCATGTCTATGAAATTCATAGTCAACTAAGACCATTATAATCTACTAATATTAAGTTTATCTTTAACGGTTGCATTTTACCTTCCAAGATGTTCTAGTACAATTTTGTCGCAAAACTTACAGGCGTGTTTATGCAATGTTGATGCATAATGTCAGTTTACCTTTTGCATACACTGCGCCGTTAGTAACGACATATGAATGAGAGACTCTCTTAAATGTTACTTTATATTTTTATTTGTAAACCGATTTAAATGAAACAAACGCTTAATTGTATCCCAAATTTATCACAATGCATCACTGAAAACCATATCCAAATTGGTCCATCCATTGTATAGATTAGTGTGTACAAACGAACAGACACACATAAAACAAGTCTGTTTAAGATTGTATTACATGTATCAATAATTACCTTCTAGTTGTTCGTCAAGTGTTCCACTTATTGGTAATTTTATACTAGCACGGTTTCTGATTTTGCAAATGTCCATCTTCAGGCTGCAATCTTCACATTACTTATTTCGCCCTTTATCAGCACCTGGTTCCTGAAAAATCTCTTTGGTTTTAATTATTTCTATTTGATAAAGGTGAAATTCGTATTTCAATGTTTGTCTTATGTCTTGTGTTGTGATAATTTATAATTCTTAACGACCTCGCAAGAGTGTAAACTGAAGATGGATACTTGAGACATCAGATATGGCGATAGTATAAATAGTATTCATAAACCTTATATATTAAGTTCAGTTATCTGGAGAATATTCCTAATTAAATTATTGTATTAGATGTATTCAGTTATAGCTTAACAGTTATTTAAGGTTATTAATCAAACATGCCTGAAACAATACTAAAATGCCCATAATAAGTATTGTTTTTTTAGTTCTCTGACATTAAACTAATTATCCAAGGTGATTATTTGAAACTAACCACCTCTATTATTTATAAACGGAAAGACATACAGTATACAAAATTTGATATCAGGGCAGTTATTCTCAGTTAGGAGATCTTATACAACCTATTTACAAAATCCCAAATCCGCAGAAACTCGTGGGTTTTAAGGGCTTTAATTTGATGGATCATAAGCCATATGTGTCAGTTAAAAATTTAGGTAATTTTAGTTTTAGGATTTTGTAAATAGGTTTTCTAAGGTTCCAACTGATGGCGAATATCTGTCCCGAGATCAGGTTTGCATATCTCTTTCAATCTTTTAAATAATATAAAACTGTGGAAATTACATTCAAAATAACATTTTTGACCGTAGAGAAAGAATGCGTTAGCGATTTTGATTTTCTTACCACATAATTCCATGGGTTATAAAGGGCTTTAATATGATGTATTACAAGCCATATGTGCCCATTACACATTTTTAGATGGACTGGTATGAGGGATTCCAGGTTATGGCAATTTGTAAATAGGTTGTCTAATGTTCCCCTGCTGGTGAATAACTGTCCCTAGATCAAATTGCGTATATTTATCTCTTTCCGTTTATTTAATTAAAGAGGAGGCAGGGTTAAAACCAAATCACCCAGTATAATTGTTATATTTACCCAACCGAGAGAGAATTTTACAAAATATTTTGCCGATCTTAATTTTTAAATGCATTAATGCAAAATATGTACATACAAAACAGAAGTAAATCACTAATAATTTGTAATTTAATTTGGGCTGTTGAGCCAGGCTTACCAAAATTACTGAAGTTTAACAAAATATAATGTTTCCAGTGAAGGGGAATCAGTCTGTGCGGGACGTTATCACGTAGGCAACAAAGGATTCTACACTAGCATCACCTGGTTCGGGAATTTAATTTTACAGGGCTTCTTAATGGAACATCCAGACGCTTTGCTTGTTCGTAGGATGTGCTTATTTAATTACAGTCTTTAATGTCTTGTTTTCTTTATCTCTGGCTAGACTTCTTCTTTTTCATTTTATGATCAGAAGTCTAGAGAAAAACTTTACTAGTTTCGCATGCACTGTTGTGAGGGAAATAATTTACCCTAACCCAAGTTGTTTAAACGATGTACTTACATACTTATAAACAACTTTCTATTCAACACACAATGCAAATTTACATATGATTTAGTGTATTAATTTGTAAGAAGGAACACATAATGGTCGATGTATATTTGAAGATATTTCCCAACACATGAATATTTACTTAGGTACTAGCATAGGTACTCGGATTCGCTTGCAAACATGAATATATGAATGAAAGAAATATCGGGTAAATATTGAGAGTTCGCTGGCCAAAAAGCGTATAGTGAGTTACGTTCAAATCAACTATGCTTCCCGTTTAGGCTTACATATATTTAATATTTTCTACAAACAATAGTTCACACCTTATACACTAAGAATCAAAATATAAATGTTTTTTCTCTCCTATATATAACTTAAGGCTAATGTGTGCCTCGTTTCATTTCTTTAGCTTTAAGCCAGTTTTCGGTTTCTAGAACATTATACACATACACCACTCTAGACCGTTCTTGATGTTTCCGGAACAGGAAGTCCCTTCGATGGTCCAGAACTGTGTGGAATATTCTAGAAGATTCCCGAACTTTCTGGGAGATTCCATGGAGTTCTGGAACATTCTTGAGCATAATATTCTGAAATATTCTAGATCATTCTGGGAGTATTCAGGAAACTTCTAGAACATCAGGAATATTTGTTCCAGGCTGGGCAACTTCGGCCCTCGATTCTCTTCTGCTTCACCGACTTCCAATAAGAAGTCCTTTGGTTTTGATGAACTGTTTTGACATCTATATCTCCGAACTCAACCTCTGAGTTTCAAACTGAAACCTACATATAGTGGGTGGATTGCTACCATATCATGTAACCCCCATACGGCTGCGGGGGTGGGTTACGGAGTTTTAGCGGCACGCACTAATAATCTAACATTGAATTTCTTATATATACATTTTCTTAAAATTATCGCTGACAAAATTATTCTACCACTGGTAAAATTTGTATTACCAATTTGGTCAGGTCAGTTTAGTGCTGAATGTCACGAGTGAACGAGTGGCTGCGTGGAGTAACAGATTGTTATTAAGTGTGTATCTATCAAATGCGCAATAATGCGTAATATTATTGGGAGTTACTGAATAGAGCTAAATTATCATATCGAAGGAAATAAAAATATGTCAGAAATATCACTTTGTTTCATAACAACGACTGGCTCCACACAACAAACGCTGTGAGAAAAGAATCAGCTAAAATACATTGGAACTCCACGTACATTCCCAGCTTGTCACCGTACGACTGTTACTTTTTTGGGACCTTCAAAGAAGGAATGGGAGGCCAACGACGCTCATGTGCTCCAATGGCTAGGTGATCGATCTGCTAGGTTTTACGATGAAGGCATTAAGCATCTCGTAACCGGTTAAGAAAACGCGATTCTAATAAGGGTAGTTACGTATAAAATGTTATATTTTTGTATATTTTGTAAAGTTAAACCAGAATTTAAAATACCTGTTCAGTTTAAATTTGATTCACCCTCGTATTAAATATCACCATTTACCATTATATTCCTCTACAAAATCCGCAATATGAGGCACAGTGTAAACGAACTAAAATGCACTTTGCCTCGGCTAGACACTGGAATTTGTAATCAGTTAATGCAAATTTCTAACGTGTCCATCGACCGTAAAACAATCATATGCTTTGTCGCAGCTGCCATTTCTCAGAGAAGTTATTAATATATAAATTCTATATTGAATTAACAGAGTCTGCTGGGGAAATATACTAGTCTAACTTACCAGTGCATTACTGGAAATAACTTATTATAATTATTGTAATCATTGTAGTGAATAAAAGCTAATTACCTTCGTGGTATGAAATTATGCATTCGTGACAAGGTTAAGTAATTGTGGTTTTGTTATGGAGAAAAGAGTTAAAGGTTTAAATAACAAAAGTAACAAATTTGTATTTTTTGTTTTTAATTGTTTTGTTGAATAGTTTATGATAGTGTTATGGGGAGTATGGAAACTTGTCTCCCGCTGTGTGAGACTCCAGGTTTACCCGGTTTTGCAACTAAAACCTAACCTCTTTTCCCAAAACGTTTGCATTACATCATCCCAGGATATATCGGGCTTAGTTTGTGTATATTATTATATTGTGTTTCTCTACGGTCTCATAGGTTTGTCCTCTACGCATGTTTCTTCCTTCCTGCTTAGCAGAACATCTCTTACATACCGTACTGGGATATAACACTCCGGCCCTATTCGTCGGAAACCATTCGTGAAACGATGTTTCCAGATGTTATTTTTATGGAGTATGGGTTAAAGGGGCTTCATTTAATGCTATCAAAACGATTACTTTCAAAACTTTGTGATAAGCAGTTTTTGAACATAACCCTTTAAATATTGATAAACATCTGATAACATTTTCAATTACAAAAGTCTGCTGTTAAATTTCGAAACAACTGTGTTAAAGCTAATAATTTACGTTTCAAGAAAATGTAGCAAATCCAAGATATTGTAAATGTGTGGATACAGTGTTTTAGCATTTAACATTGATACCAAATATAGTATCAGAAATACAACCCTAAACGTAATAATGGGCCAAGTGTCAGACCAATTCCCATAAAAGTCAACCTTCCTATCAAAGCAGTGATATCTACATCGCGGTCAAGTCTGTTCTTCCTTTAGTTCATAACCTCACTTCGCTCACACTGCTCTTTTATCTTTATTGCTTAACACTTGACCTGTTTCTGAATGAAACATTGAACATTAGAATCATGTTTACTCACATAAGAGTTACTTGATTGGGAAGAAAAGAATTGGCCAAAAGTTAGGCAATAAAATAAGAGGTCTGTGTTGTTCATGAAAGTAGAAGTGAACCTAGATTAGGACTAAAGAAAGAACAAACTTGCCCACTATGTAAATATCACTATTTTGATATGCTCACATATTTCGGTGAAGGTATGACACTTTTTCTTTTCTTACGAGTTCTCTCCTTCGTACCACTCACTTAACTCCTATGTGCGTACACGAATTCCTTTGTGATGAATTTCATGTTTCTACACATACGGTAAGTGCCTTATAACTTTGATGATGAGTGTGTAAGTTGGTATCAAATTAACAAACATAGACATCCTTCATTTTTGAAAAGGCTTAATATATAATTTTAAATTTGTTTAAGTGGCATAAGCTACTTAAAATTAATTTACGTTTAAAATTTCAAAAGCCCAATTTAAGAGAAAGCATAAGGGTGTGAAAAAACCTGGTGAATTGGTTCAAGTAAAGATACAGTGGCATGTTTTCTGGAACTTGGCCTGGTGTTCTGCCTTGCAATCGCATAAGGGGATAGGTAAAAGGCATGATGTATCAGTGTACGTATAATAAGCTAAGAAATCTGTTTAAACTCTTGATTTCTACTAAAACACCACTATTTCACTCTTAATAAATCTAAAGAAAATGTTGTATTCGTCTTATTACTTTGAAGAATTAATGCTGTAAACAGGAACGGGATTTTCATCATTTTATAGGTATATTGGATACGAACTTTTTGAAAAAAAAACTTTTTAAGTCTCCTGGTCCAGATTCGAAATGGCAAACAGTTTCATAAAATATTTCCCCGAAAAGTTTATTTACTGAAAGGGATTGTTTTAGAAGAAATTTCAAATGATTCCATTTTAAGATAGCAGCCAAAATCGTACACAATCTATATTTGTATTTACCAGCATGAAAGGTTTTAAACTCATAACTCAAAATGATACCAAACATTACTATTAATATACATTTGCTTGATATAAGTATTACAGCAGCATATTATTGTATATTTATAGTATACATATTGTAATAGAACAAAATCTTAAGTTATGTGATATTTCATTGAAGCATGGATTAATAAAATGTATTACTAATTTATTTTATTTTAATTTAGCTTATTTTGTTCTAGTGCCAAAATCATCATATATGCATGTAAAAAACGATCTCCGAGTAATATGTATTTTCCCTTTCACGATAACTTATGTACATCAGTGGTTTAAGTTAACAAACTAACTGTTTATAAATTTGTTTAACATTTGGTATATTACATTTTTTTAATAATTTTTTTAGTTTGGATTAACTTTAGTACTACAGTTAAACTTGGTTATAGAGTCAACAAATTTACGGAACTAATGTTGCCGTTACGTCCTAATGGCATTATAAAATAGCCTATAAACAGTATCAACGGGAAACCGTATTTTTGTTATCTTTAGAGAAAGTTCGAACAACTAAACTGTATTGACTACATTAAAAAATTCTTGATGACGTTTATTTAAATAAAATCTACAATTTCCCTTGGCAGTACAGTGAAAGTCTTAGTAATTCAAGCTAATTGAAAAAAAATAGGTAGCCTACATTTTATAACATGAACTTTCTGTTAAATAGATCAAACTTTTCTTTTTGTACAACTACTTGGCATGATTAAGGACTTAGGAAAAACAACACACTCAAACGGTGATAATTCAATCAAAATAATGTAGCGTCCAGGCAGTAACAATACACAGTAAGAACCACATACAGTAACGGTGACATTGTTGGCGTTGGGCTCTAAGTGATCAAAACTAACTGTCTCACTAATTTGTCTCGATTGAGTGGTTTATCCAGTTCAATTTTCCGAACCTAAAACTTGTCTTCCCCAGAAAGTGAAAATCAGTATTGCTATAAAAATTTTGTCATATGAATTTAAAAATTATTTATTTTTGATTAATTACTAAACTTTCTAAAGAGTTTAAATATTTCACCTTTACTTTGTTTTGCCACCAAAAGGACATTCGGACACATTTTAATTTCCTAATACAAGAATTGCTTGTAAAATAAATTTTTCTCTAAAAAAAAATTAATCTTTTTTTGAAGAAATAACATATTTTCTAAGTAGGTACTTAACCAAAACCAAAGTTCTATATGATATCTTTGAAATGCAACACATGGTGCAAGCTGAATACGTAGTTGGCATGCATGCTCCCCTGCCATGCATAATAAAAAATGCTTTAAAACATAATATGGAAGAGTTAGTGACACCTAATATATATTAGCTGTTTCTTCAAGTAAACGAAGTGTAGGCCTACGTTTCAAATTTCGACAGCGAAAATAATAAATTGCTTTATATTGTGAAAAATATCAAACATAAATTATAGTTTAACAAAATACATTAACCTAATAAGACAAAATAAAATGTATTAAATAATATTAAAATTAATATTATTTAAATTAAATTAATTTATTACAAATTTAAACAAACAAACTATAATATGAACCATAGCAAAGTTGTTTTAAAGTGCCTTGAATTGAAAATAAGTTAAAGGAAAGCACCAGAACACCGTCTCCCCGACTTTAATACTTCCTCAGGGATCGCTAAATTCATTTGAATCCGCAGACATCCCCTGGATCAACCCACTTTAATTAACTGCTGAGGAAGTAAACAACTGTGGTTCCCTTATTGAACATTTTATCCCATTCAGGAAGTTAACTATTTATTCATTTCCTTTATTAGGATAAAGAAAGCCAACAGGAAAACCGATGCAGGCAGGTTGGAATCAAATAGCGTTACGAACCTTTTTAACTTTTACAGTATATGCATCATTTTATTTGGAGTAGTTTTTTATTTGATTCCAATTTTGCCAAATTTATATTTTACATATCGTAAAACCATGGTAAACTTATTCACGGGTTATAGGAATTAATATTTTTGTATTGATACAAAGTTGGTTTATTTAAGTTAATTTTTCGATATTAATATGGATGTTGGTGGGGGGCATGAGATCTTTTGATTATTCATAGATAGCACATATTCTAAAAGGGTGGAGTACCACTGTTATAAACAATGACAAAATTAGAATCGATTTTACAAATTTTAAAACTTATAAAATATAGCATTTCAAGAAAATCAAAACGCCTATATCTTAGAAATTCCAAAATAAATTGTGAGTCGAGTTTGATATCAAAACGAAGAGTTTTTTAAGCCAAATTTCTTTAGTGTTTAAACTTAATTTAATCATATTTATATCAAACCATTCCAAGATGATATAAAAAATAAAAATTTTCGTTTTCCTAGACCATTTTCGCAAAACATATTATGCAAGCGGAAGGATAAACTAAACAAAAAATGTATATTAGTTATTATAATTTGGAGAAATAAAATACTATAATTAGTAAAATGATTGCCATTAAGATTTAAAACAAATAAAGCTTTAGATGTTGATATAATCTTCTTAGTTTTAGATTTTTTTTAACTTTCATACCTCTGACTATTTACTTATTATAATATTTTATTTCTTTAAAATATAACACAAAAATTAATTAATTATTTTTTCAGTGTTTTCAAGTTTTTAATTCAAGAGCCTTTCCTAAATGTAATATTCTGTTTGGCAGCCATTTTGAAATAGTTGGAGATGTAAAATCACCACAAATAATGTGCAATGTGCTGGCTTTAATGATTGAATACATATATTTTCAGATGTAATAGCCCCTTTCGATTTTGGCCTTTATTTTGAAACGGTTAGAAAAATATTACCGAAGCTGAAATACAAAATTCAGCATTCAACCATTTAATTAATATGCAACTTTACGTGCATTGCTATTTAAAATATTCTTGTTATTTCCTTTTCATTTCCCTGAAATTCAAAATGTATTTAATGTTGGAAAAGTGTTTGACATAGTTCAAAAGGGTGTATAATAAATTTAGCAATGTTTGATAAAAATATAACAGTTTATTGATTTTAAATAAAACTACAAAAACCAGAATTTTATTCGTTTTGTGCTGTCATTTTGAAATGGGACACGGTGAATCAAACTTTGTTATCAATATGTTTACCTTACGAAAATGATGTAACTTATAAATAGGCTACGAAAAATTTTTTTATTAGTATTTAGTATTTTATTTAGTTTTAAAATATGCCTTTCATCTTCCAACATATGCCTTTCGGTATATCAGGAATTTTGATAAATATAGGCTATATTTTAATTAGATTATTTACTAGCAAAATAATATATTTTCGGTCAAAACAAAAAGTCTAAATTGCTACATTTCCTCTTTGTAAAACTGGTGGTTTGTTGCAGTCGGTAAATAGTTTAAAACACGTAATAATAAGAGTTGATAAATTCTAGAATTAAAAATATTGTTTTCGTAGCTTTTGAATTTCTTACAGTAAGATTTTATTATGGTATTCACTAAATTGTTAACCGCGTGGTTTAAAAAAAACAAGTTAAACAAGTATTACGGGAAGCTCATTGCAAACTATTTCGGTTGATCATATTCCGCGACTGATGTGTCCAAATAAAAATTAATGAAAATATTGAAGATTATTATTAATATATTAATCATATTTTATTTAACGATATCAAACAATATGAAATACCACATTCTATGTAAACTAAGGGTAATAAAAACTGTTTTTAAAACCTTTCTACTGTTGTGTTGTTTGTGAATAATTCAAAGCATACTTCTGTAAAATTTCATAACAATATGGAATAAAACGACGATCTATATATAATTTGATAAAAGTTCTTCTTTTCAACACAATATATTATAATATACAGTATAGAAATGAATAAAAAGGAAAAAGTAAATTAGTGCGGTCGTGGGAACCCCGTCAGGAAAGAAGTTCATTGCGCCTTTTCTTCAATTCTTTTACTCCATAACGGCAACATAAACACATAATTTTAATCTTTCAATTGCCTTTATTATAGTTTGTTTTTTATGCAAATATATATTGTTTCCAAACGTTTAATGTTATTATAATAAAGGTGTGGAATTAATTAATTATAACATCAAAGCCAAGATGGTAAACACAGTAAAATGTCCATTCAATAAACATAAAATGTTGGTCTTCAGTCTGGGCCTAACCTAAAATTATTATTATAATTTATTTCACCTGTCTTAACGGCAACATACACACAATAATTTTAGGTTAGGCCTAGACTCGAAATTACTTTCTAGGTCTAAAGTAAAATTATTGTATGTATGTTGGCCCTTAAGGCAGTTAAAATAAATTAAATATAAACACAATAATTTTAGGTTATTCCTAGACTGATGAACCAACATTTCATGTTTATTGAATGTATTTCAGCGCTTGGCGATAATATCTGAATTACGCCGCACGGAACGATAGTCTCTTAATTTAAAATTGATGAACTAATGTATTTACATTCATTGCCATAGCAACTAATTTGATAAAGCTTTTTCTTTACTCGTATTTTTATATTTGTCATTGCCGTAGCAACCAATTATTAACACTTTTTTCATCACGCATTAATTTTCTATTTGTTAACTCCTACAGCAACCCGCGTTAAGGAACTTCGTTCCAAAGTTATAATTTCAAGTGCCAGAAAATAAAGTTTCATTGGTTTAAAAAGTTTCCCTAAAGATATTTTAATTGTGTGAAATATTAAAATTAGCACAAAGTTGACAGTCACTAGGTACAAAATGTTTCCTGTTGTTGCAGTTTTAACTGCCCGGTTGCTTATTCGCCCTTTAAGCCTTTGCATATAAAACCGCCTGCAAAACAAACTTCGTCGAAATGGGAAAAGATAGAGAAGGATTTTCTAGTACGTGTAGAGATAATTTACGATCCCAGGGGAAGGGGCGGCAGTAAACTGTGGACAAGAGAGGCAAGCCTTTTTATATGACTTTCTCGGCATTATGAAAACAACATTCCAGTGTCCAGACCTCGGTATTTCGTCACCTTAGTCCAAGCTGGGCTCCTAGATTTATTTCGCTCATAAGAAACATAAAACTGTCTCTCTCAGTTCAGAATGATATTTTTTAATTTAATATTTTCCCGCCGTAAAGTCGTATCACTCAATAGCACAATCTTACTTTGCAGGACTTTATTTTCGTGGAAGTTCAAATAGGATTTTTAATATCAAAGTAAATTGCGTAGCTTTAGAATGTAAAACAAATATTGTTACTTTTATAAATTCATTATAAATATTTCTAGGAATTTTAGGAAATAAACAGTTTGTTGCTTATTAAATAAATAAATATCTAAAATTCACTGTTTTCAATTTTTCTATTCATTTTTTAATTTATTTTTTATTTTCTGTGTTTCTAAACTATTTACATTGTGCCTAAAAGTACTAATAAAGGGCTGGAAAAAGTCAAAATCGATACACATTATAAATAATAAAATGAACACAGTTTCTCCCAAAAAAATTCTCCCCACCAGTATCTAGTGTATACTTTATAATAAGTTATTACATATATTTGTGTTTGTCAAAGCTAGCGTATATTTGTGTTTGTTTTCCTCGTGAGTGGTGTTCTAACATCGTGTTGTTTCAAGCATGAAACCATGTGAGTGGTCAGTGATCACTATGCCAACATAGATTTTGGGGGTTAAATGACCGTTTGTTTATACCCCTAAACATAACTATCGCCCCTGGTTGCGTTTCAGTTGGTAGCAGAGTATGGTTACAATCCACGAACTTCTGGATTATAGGCCCAGAACGCTTCCACTGATACGTGAACAGGGGTGATAATTTTATGTTTAGGTATAAACGAACGGCCATTTAAACCACGAAACCAAAGTTAGCCAAGAGCGAGTGGATCACTGACAACTCACTGGGGGAAACAACACGATCTTAGAACAGTCACACACGAGTAATCGGCTTTGACACACACAAATTACATAATTACGTATTATAAAGTATAGACTAGACACTGGTAGACACCAGGTGATATAAGCCCAACAACGCTATTTACCCACAACCCTAATTAACTTACGATACGGGACTACTCACTGACATAACGCCCCCTAGAACCAGTAGTCTTAGCCGGTCATAATAATAATTTTAAATAAGATCACCAACATTAAGTTGTAGCGAGTCCCGTCAACGTTTGTCCTACCATTGAAAAATGATGATTAGAAGTGATGCCTATCAGTGCCGGTTCTCACTGTCATTGCCTACTTGATCATCGCCGCATTCTACACAGATATACCGTGACTCTCTCAGGCCTAACCAAAATCCTGAGCGCGTCACAGTATTCAATCCGATGTAAAAGTAAAAGTGAAATAAACAATCTGTGGAATATTTTTAAATTAACTCATATGTAGTGTTTTTTTAAACTGTCAGAAATTAGGTAGCCCGAAAAACAACAGTGAACAGTTTTGTATTTAGATAAAATTTTAGTTGTTAAATAACGCAGATTTAACTTCTAAGTATGGTTAATGTTAAGTTATATCAAGTACCGTATAATAAATTAGACAACGAAGATTTGGTTATTTAGATATTTCTAAATAAATAATAAAATATTAATTTAAATGATGGAGGGTGCACGTGGAAGCCTAGTGTATTTTTAAATTGGGGTAGTAATTATTTAATAAAAATCATTAACTATTTCATAATATAGTTTTATAGTATTTAATAAAACTGTTGTGTCTATCTATTTTTTTAGTTTTACTTAATTAATTATTGGTTTTGTATTTAACTTTATTTACTTCTAATATCAAATCTATCAAAAACTGCTGTTTAAATGTTCTAATCTACAATGTAACTATAGAATACGAAATCAACTGTCACCTAAGGTTAATTTGTCTCAATGAAAACATTTTTTTAATCAGTTCATCCCCCACATAACCTACTAAACCAAAATTAATCAGTGAACACATTGCTTCGCTTCTGTCAACTGGAAGACTACTTGACAGTCGACCAGATGGCTGACGACCACAACTGAATGCTGTATAAATCAGAGAACCCCGGACCAACAGAACATCCATTACATTTAGAACAAGCCGAGCTACCAATCATTATTCATTATTGCTTACGTCGGTTTGGTATCCTACTCGGTGGCTTAGGTACAATCTACGGTGATTCCGTCTGTATTGTGTTGGTACAGTTGTCCCTTTATTGAAAACTGATTTATTAGAGAAATCTGGTTTAGTGACGAATGTATCAGTTTTTAAAATAGGAGAGTAAAAGGAGAATTTATATTAATTTATTGTCGCTGTATACACCAGGGTGAAATAAAGTTTGGAATATAAGTTTTATATCGAAGTAATTTTAAGAAGAACGCAAAACAGGAAGATATATTTTGTTCTAGGATATTTACAAATAGAATCGACATTAAAAACGGAATTTTATATATTGTACTTATATATGCAACGGTGACATTATTTCATAATCTTGTATTATTCTAGAAATCGTTTCTGAAATGATTGTTCTATATTTAGGTATGAATGAGTAAGTTGTAATTTAATTTCTGATCTGTTTATTAGACTTAACTTTCTAAAACATAAATTTCTATAGTTTATATTTATATTTAAAGCAATTTCAAACCTATGGTGACACAAAGGAGCGAGTTTCCTATGTAATGTCTAAAAATTAATAGTTAAATATTCATTTTAAAACTTGACTGTAATTAATTATATCACTGTGTAGAGTTAATTAAACCAAAGGTATCAAAAATTAATTGTATTAATGACAGGAAACTTGATGCTGGTTAGTATTATTTTAAGTGATAAGCTGATATTATCTATTTAAGCTATAAATAAACTAATATTATTGATTTGCTTTTCAACTGTGATATCTGTATGTGACTGTACAAATATTTCGAAAAAAATTCCATGTACATTTTAGCCTTTTTTTAGTTACACTACTTAATTAATCGTTTGCATTTACTTTTCATATATTCGTAAAGTTACACCAAAAACTAAATTAATTATATTTTCCTATGTTTATATTTGTTGATTTTGGTAAATTACTCGCTTAGTTTTCGTTTTAGAATCAAGGTCAACTCCTTACTAAAATATTTTACCTCTTTAAGCAATAAATGTATTTCATATCATTTTGTGACACTCTGATTAATATATTCTAAAATTTAGTAAATCCTGTAGAAACCGTCCCTGAACTAGATAAAAGCTAAACTGCAAACCTTCGTTGTTCACAGCTATACATATGAATGGTGGTTTTTTGATGAGATGAAATACTATTAAATTGATTTGAAATAAGGTTTTACTAGATTTTTAATTGTAGTCACATT
Source organism: Philaenus spumarius (assembly GCA_018207615.1). NCBI lineage: Eukaryota > Metazoa > Arthropoda > Insecta > Hemiptera > Aphrophoridae > Philaenus > Philaenus spumarius. The sequence continues at coordinate 147,026 of JAGFPH010000530.1, forward strand.
TATTTCCATTATTTTATTTCTAGTGCTAGTTGCAGTCTAAAAATAAGAAACCTCACAACTCAGTTTAATTGAGCTCACAAATTACAACCCCTGTAGTTACTATTTTATTTAATACATCAAAATGTTTACACAATTAACCAACTTCTCATAAAAACCTCAAATTTCAATAGATATATTTTATGATTCTACGTACAATTTAAAGTAATTTTTCAACTAAGTATTGTTTAAAACCCACTTTTTCAGGAAGGATAGGAGCTTAAATTTAAACAAATTTACTTTTGGTGCATTTTCTAAATCAATTTTTAAAATAACTTGATGTTATCTAAAATATCAAATTATATCAATGCATAAATTATGTCAATGTAGGACTAAAAGTAAAACAAGCAATATGTGGACAATTTCTAAACAAACTTATATCTATTCTTCTTAGTCTGAAGTCAAAAATAATATTTTCGTGTTTAACTTAAGTTTGTCTTATTAAATTATTTATATTCAACTTTTAAATATGTTTAGTGTTAAGTTTGATCAACTATTATAAATTTTACAAAGCAATTTATTTATAATTTTTCCAAATATGAATATAAGGACCTTTCAAAAGTAAATTGTTAAGACTTATTTTTATTTGAATGATGTGTATTTTATTTTATAATTTAATCCAGGAAGAAAGTGTATACAATAAATAAATAAAATGTAAACAATTCTGGAAGAAAGTGTAAACAATCTACTAAGACTTTTTAATCTATCTAGGATGAATATATAAACAATACAGGAAGAATGTTTAAACAATCTAAGAAAAAATTCTAAGCAATCCAAGGAAAGACTATTAAGAAAGAAAGTTTAAACAATACAGGATCAATTTTTAAAACAATTCAAGAAAAAAGTCTGAGCAATCCAAGGAAAGGTTTAAACAAATAAGAAAGAAAGTGTAAACAATACAGGAAGAATTTTTAAACAATCCAAGAAAAAAGTCTAAGCAATCCTAGGAAAAGTTTAAACAAATAAGAAAGAAAGTGTAAACAATACAGGAAGAATTTTTAAACAATCCAAGGAAAAAGTCTAAGCAATCCAAGGAAAATTTTAAACAAATAAGAAAGAAAGTGTAAACAATACAGGAAGAGTTTTTAAACAATCCAAGAAAAAAGTCTAAGCAATCCAAGAAAAAGTTTAAACAAATAAGAAAGAAAGTGTAAACAATCTACGAAGAATTTGTAATCAATTCAGAATGAATATATAAACAATACAGGAAGAATGTTTAAATGATTCAAGAAAAAAGGATAAGCAATCCAAGGAAAAGTTTAAACAATTAAGAAAGAATGTGTAAACAATTCAGGAAGAATGTTTAGACAAATCAGGCAGAAATTGTAGACAAGCCCGGAAGAAAGAGTAAACAATCCAGGATGGATATGTAAAGAATCCAGGAAGAAAGTACTCCAGGACAAGTATAGAATTTCTATATTAAATGTTGTTAAGTTTACATCTAAGTCCTCAAAGTTTTATAGATAATCTATAATACCACTTAATTTTAATAACTAACTCAATTTTAAATAACATTTATAAATTTCATAAAATGTTTCTTTGTTTTTTATAAGGAATAATACAAATTAAATAGTTAAAATAAATATTGAAACACATAATTTCATAGCTAATGGTATATTAAATACTAAGTTTTATTGTCTAAAGATTCTTATGTGTACAACTTCAACCATACAAATAAGTAAATAATGATTTGAAAACGAAAATAGTTGTATTAACAACACTGAAATTTAAAATGTTTATAAAACTATAAACAAATATTAAATACACATACATTTCTCTTCTTTAGGCTTTAAATTAACTAATCGATATTATTATAGTTGTTTTTACTTTCTGTTTGAATACAAGACATTCCCAATTCATCTATTCCAAATTTATTTCCAAGATAATGACCGATGTTTTTCTAAGAAGATTACACGGAAGAGAAGCGGGAGTAAGAGATTGAAGCCGTCCTAGTATTTAAGAACAATCAGAACGAGAGAGAGAGAGAGAGAGGGAGTGAGGAATATCGACCCTGGCACTGCGCAAACACGTGACACAGCCGTGTAGCGGCGCATTGCTAAACCTGACGACGGATATTTCGGGAATAAACAAAACTAATGAAAAACTATTTAAAATGATTTAATAAGATATTATTTAAAATAATAATAATAATATAAATTGTTCTGGTCGTTTAATTTTATATATAACAAATACCAATAAATAATTATTTTGCTTGACTTGTGAGAAGATAACTTGATAACATTAAATTTGAACAGAAAACCTCACCGCTAATACGTTTACTAACACAAACGCGTTTCAACGACAATGTCTTCATCTTCAGTGTGCACGCGATATAATAATGAAAATGTAAAGTTACTAGTAAGCCCCCGTGAAAAAATCACAGGCAGATCAATTAGATACACATCAGTAATACATCATTAAATAAAAACTATTTAAAACCAACAGACTTTATCTAGGCCTAATTAACTGTGCTGACGGGGATTTTAACTCGATAAAAGTGTACAATTATAACGGTTATAAAACAATAGGCCCGTTTGTTAAAATTTTGTATTTATGTGAATTATTATAATATGTCTAAATAAAGACACAAATGTTATCTTTCAATTATTGCTTTTTATTTAATAACTAGTAAACTCCGTGAAAAATCACATGCTGATTAATTTAGATAGATACACATTAGAAATACACAATTTAAAAAATAAACTATTTACAAGCTACATTAAGGCCTACTTATCTAGGCCTACATAAACGTAACCTCAAACTATAATCTACACTGGGTTTGTTTAAGTATTACAGACTAGACGATCCAGCAATGCTTTGCTATTGCTTGATTTAATTTAAAGGGTAGTTATTCCATTTAATTACATTGACTTAAGTAATCGAATTGCAAAATGGTTTTATGCCACTTAAGAATATACTACACAAATTTAGATTTATAGTTTGTAAACCTTTATAGATAATACAGTAAACCTTTTGTTTGCTTTTACATAATCTAAACAAAACTGGTAGTTGTAAAGAATTGTCAAAAATCTTATTCTAATAATTAGCCCAATAGTCCAAGAGCCCGCGACGATCAGGCGTTCCTTATGTCATAAAACCTGAAAGTTTCTGCGTGTATGTCCCTAATACAGGTAAAAACCATCCCCTACTATGAAGTTTGGATCATGGTGGCTTTTACACGTAACAGGTAGCAAAGGTGTATAAAATTGCACCTCAAATTTGTTAAAGTATAAAGCTTAGTTTTCACATAGGCCTATTTTATTTGGAATAATATTAGAAATCACGTTGTCTATTGTCAGACACTTAGTACAGTTGCAACCCCCTGTCAGACACCCTTAAGTTACAATGAATTATAATTATACTTACGTTATAATATAAAGCTGAATGTTATATATTATGTTACTTGAGGAACTATCAAAAGATGTTTTCTCAGTAATCAGACAGTTTCGATAGTTTTACACCTTGTCAGACACATTAACCTTTGGCTCTCCATACGCGAACTCAGTCCGACATCACTAATTTGCCGTGGCGCTCATTCCGACACAAGTTTTAATATGATTTCTATGTGCTAAACAAATTTAGAATCTGTAGTTTTCGGTCTAATAAATACATTTGACATAATTATTTAAACAGACATATTTACTGTAAAAGGTATTTTAAAAGCCCTAATCATTTTAAATACTACTTTTAAATTCATAAAAAAACATATTTTTTTACTTGTTTGACCTAATATATTCAAAATAGGCCTACTTAATAAAAAAAAAATTAAACCCAAGACTATTTTTAAAATTATTTATAATAGTCACATTTAGTGTAATAAAGCATAATTTAGTGTATAATATAATTTAGTGGAAAATGCCATTATATTAGAGTTATTTCTAAATTATTATACTTATTTATGACTAACAAATTAATTTAAAAAAAATTAATTAACATAACTTATTATGTATCATTTTGCTCGGATTAAACCAGAGAATAAGGAAAAAACTGTTAAAAGATTAAATAAAAATTGTTTCATTGAATAGGCCTATTTTGTTATAATCGGTCAGAAAAATCAATCTATTATTTTGTTTTGTAATGAAAATAAAAATAATAATAATAGAGTTTAGAGCTTTTAAAACACTTTACTACACTAAATGTGACTATTACAAATAATTTAAAAAATAGTCTTGAGGTTTAACAACATTTTTTTATTGAGTAGGCCTATTTTGAATATATTACAAGTAAAAAAAAAATGTTTTTAATGTTTTTTTATGAATTTAAAAGTATAGTAATATAAATGGTTAGGGAAAATACCTTTTACAGTAGATACGTCTGTTTAAATAATTATGTCAAATGTATTTATTAGACCGAAAACCACAGATTCTAAACTTGTTTAGAACATAGAAATCATATTAAAACTTGTGTCGGCAGTCGGAATGAGTCCGACAGTGGAGCGCAACGGCAAATTAGTGATGTCGGACTGAGTTCGCCTTTGCAGCGCAAAAGGTTAATGTGTCTGACAAGGTGTAAGAACTATCGAAACTGTCTGATTACTGAGAAAACATCTTTTTATAGTTCCTCCAGTAACATATATAAAATTCAGCTTTTATACTGGCAGGGGGTTGCAACTGTACTAAGTGTCTGACAATAGACGACGTGATTTCTAATATTATTCCAACTAAAATATGTGAAAAGTGAGCTTTATACTTTAACAAATTTGAGGTGCAATTTTATACACATTTGCTACCTGTTACGTGTAAAACCCACCTTGATAAAAACTTCATAGTCGGGGATCGTTTTTACCTGTATAGGGACATACTGTACACACAAAAACTTTCAGGTTTTATGACATAAGGAACGTCTGATCATCTTGGGCTCTTGCTCTGCAATTGGTGTTTTGGTTCATTATAGGCCTAACCTAAAAATATGTTCAGTTTTTTATCCAAATCAGCTGTTTTACATATAATACAGTTTGCAGACGATGTGACTTTTTTTCAATCTGACCAATGTCTAAAATCATTGAACGAATACACTGGTACAGTAATGCATGAAGCCAATGTTTTGGTACAGTGCAAAAAAAATTTTATTAAATGTAGACAAGACACACGAAATTGTTTTTACCCTTAGCAAGGCTATGTGCGAGGCTAATGATAAACCTGTTAAACTGCTTGGCATTCATTTAGATGAAAAGTTGACTTGGGGGCAGCACATTGACTCTGTTTGTAAAAGATTGTCTAAAGCTTTGTACCTGATTAGACATTTAAGGAACTGTTTACCTAAAAGCTATCTAAGAACTGTTTATTTTGCCTATTTTCATAGTATAATATTTTTGGTCTCTTATCTTGGGGTAATTCAGCAAAAATCGACAGAGTTTTGCTCTTGCAGAAAAGAGCTATTGGACTGATCACATTTAGTTCATGCAATGAGCATTGTAGGTCTTTATTTAAGCAGAAGCAGGTACCAACTGTCATAAGTCCATATATTTTTGAATGTATGATGTTCACTAAACCGAAACTTGGGAGATTGGTGATGAACCATAATGTGCATACTTACAATACTAGAAAAGGCATGCTTATACAATACATAAGCCCTTTGCTAGACTAAGCATAACCCAGACATCCTATCAATATATTGGTATGTCCATGTTCATTATGCTCCCTGTTGAAGCTTTTTCTGTAGACATTAAGAAATAACCCAGATTATTACAATTATAACAAATTATGTATGTCTGGATTTGTAATCCTTTTTATAGTTTAAGTGATTTTTTTCAGGCTGATGTCAGGAACATTGTTTTTTAGTATTGTTAAATGTTGCCCTGATTTTTGTTTTATGTTATTGTTGTGCTGTAGTGATGTATTTTAGTAATTAGTGCATTTATGTTACTACTTGACAATACACTGTAACATGTGTATCTAGATTGATAAATAAATCAAATCAAATCAAATACGTATGTAACAACCAATGGTTGTATATTGAATTAAAATATAGTAAGCATTTTTCGTTGATTTTTGAAGTGATAACTTCTATTGGCCCGTTGGGCACTTTCGACTTGGCTATGTTTTCGAAATCTCGCGTCACGCCAGATTTCTCGCCAGATCTTGCATCACGCCAGATTTCCCGCGAGATCTCGCATCACGCCAGATTTCTCGCGAGATCTCGCGTCACGCTTTTGTTTAGACACAAGTCAGATCGTGGAGAGGGAATATTATTAATACATTATTTACATTTATTAGCATAGCAATCAAATTAACACATAAGAATTAGTTAATATAATATAACAGCTGATTTCGCCCATCATCTGTAATTCTTAAACAAAACCCAGCGTAGATTATATTTTGGGGTTATGTTTACAACTTCAACCATTAAAATTTCTTGTGATGTTAATTTTCTTATATATTAGTTATACAACTAATGTAGGCTTCTATAAATATAAGTTATATGGGCTTCTACACGTTATAAGATTTGCTTTGGGGTTATAAACTGTATATAAAACTAACCTTTGATCATCAATATATTCGTTTATACAAATTTAAAGAAGGATATCTACCGGTACTGTTTAACTTCGCAAACATTCGTACATCTTTGTATAACATATTTGATTATTAATTTCTTTACTGTAATATTAACAACTTCTAAATCATTTGATCTATCAATATGAAATAAAAGGTAACTAAAAGATAATATTTTTACCTTTCTTTAAATATATAATAACGGATATAAATAAACAATTTGAACAAATAGGCCTACAGTTTTATAATCCTTATAATTGTACACATTTACCGAGTTAAAAATCCCCGTAGTCATAGAAGTTATCACTTCCAACGTGTGGTCTTAAGCACACCCAGTTAATTTTTTGTTTTTTTGTTTTTAGTTTGTCAATGTAACCTCAAAAAGCTAATACTCTTCAAATTTGTTAAGTAATGTTGCTATGGTAATGAATGTAAACAAACATAACGTGTTACTATGTTTTTTTTATACGAACAGCTGATTTGTGCCCTTGGTAAAATCAAAAGAAATCTTTCTTCCATAAGATTAACATTGAAACTTTGAAGTCCAGTGGGATACAGCCCTAATGTCCTAGGACTTCGGTAAATGGCCTAAAACCTTCCCAGGGTTAACCTGTGTTACTATGAAAAATTTCAAAGCAATCGGATGGACGGTTTGGTAACGCATAAAGGACAAACAGAAGACAGACAGACATACATAATATATTGGATTTTAGATATATGATGATGGGTGAAATCAGCAGTTAAACGAATAGGTAGGCCTATTTCTTCTTTAAATTTGTATAAACAAATATATTGATGTTAAAAGGTTGTATTTATATATAGTTTATAACCTCAAAGAAAATATTATAACGTATATTATAGTATTCATTAGTTCTATAACTCATATTTAAAAAAAATCAACTTCAGAAGAAATTATAAAGATTGAAGTTGTAAACATAACCCCAAACTATAATCTACACTGGGTTTAAATATGATGGGTGAATTTAGTTGTTATATTGTATGTAACTCACATACGTAAATATATATGTACGCACGATCGTACACTCGCTTTTATAGGAGTTGATGATAGATCAAATGATTTAGAAGTTATTAATATTATAATAAAGAAATTAATAATGGAATATGTTATACGAAGATGTGGGAATGTTGGCGAAGTAATCGAAGAAGTATATCTTCTTTAAAATGAATATATTCTTACAAAAAGGTTGTATTTATATTCATTGCATAACCTTAAAGCAAATCTTATAACGTATTATAACTTGTATTAGTTCTTTAACACACATTTAAAAAAAAATTTTCAAGACTTATATTATTGATCGAAGTTGTAAACTTAACCCCAAAGTATAATGCTAGGTTTTGTTTAAGTACTACAGATGAAGGGGGAAATCAGCTGTTAAATTATATTGTTACTCATGTACGTACGTTTAATAGTTGAGGAGTTGATAGTTTGATTATTGTAAACTCGTACATCACTAAAGATGGCAACATAATCGTTGAAACGCGTATGAATTATTAAAAGTATTAGTTGTGAGATTTCGTGTTCAAGTTTTATTCTATCCAAACGTTTACCAATACTTCGTATTGTATAAGCTAAATTCATCGCAGAACCTAAAAGGTTCATGTAGGCCTAAGCTATATTAAATGTGTTAAGACAGTCACATTTGTGTTATAAAGAAAGGTTTTTGGTATTTTCCTTTACAGTTCATAACAGTGAACAAAATGGTTACAACTAGTAAAAATATTTTTCTTTTTAACTGAAAGTAATCACTTTTACCTGTATAAATAAATTTATAAAAAACTATTTACATTTTAAGTTTATTAACGAGAAAAAATGTGTATGTGTTGATTATGATTTAAAACGATCGTACTAAAATATAGCTATACAAACTTTATCTCCTTCTGTTATTTGTCTAAATCACTTGTCGTTAAGCCATTAGAGGTTTTCGTTCGAATTAATTTACTAATTAATTTACTAAAATACAATTAAATTGCTTAAATGTTTTTAGAGTTAAACATTCCCATTTTTAGTTTGTTTACTAACAGTGAACTCAGAAACACCATATCCGGTTTTTGATGACACTTTTACTAAGGGATTATGGTGTGGTTTTCGATTAAAACTAATTGGCCCCAAACGTTGTGTGAAACGTTTAATTTTATAACCAACTTTTACCTTTAGTTTATATTGTAATAAGCTAAGTTCAACACAATTCCGAACGGTATAATTTAAATTATATTAAATGCGATAAAAAAACACACTTCTGTGTTATAAAGACAAGTTTTTGATATATTTTTTTTACAGTTTATAAACGAGTATAATGATTAAAAAACTAGTTCAAAGAATTTTAATTGGAAGTAATACCGTTTACCTCTATAAATAACTAAAAAAAAAAACTTATAAAATACGATACAAATTAGATGTTCATTCACGAGGATGAAAATCGATGTTTTTTTTAGATGGTGAAGATGTTCAAAAACAAATGTACTAAAAGATAGTTATAAATAATTGATCTGCTTCTCTTGTGAGTCTGAATTCTCTTGACGTAATTGTCAAACAATGTTTTCATTCCAGGTATCTAATAAGTATAATTAAAATAGAATTGCTTAAAGGTCTCAAATGTTAAACATTACTACAAAGTTTTTGTTTGTTTACTAAGTGTTAGATCAAAACACCTTATCCTATTCGATTAAAACCAATTAAAACAAACAAAATTTCTCGTCCAAACGTGAATATATATAAAAAAAAATCAAATTAAGTATTCAAAATAAGGGGTCGGTCGGTCGGGACTACTTTTAATAATTTGGTTCTTTCTTTCCAAAACGTCATTTTGGAGAGGAGTCAATTATTACTCACACAGAAAGGATATTTTTGTTACGAGAATTTGTAAAACAAAATGTATCCTCCTTCCTTGGTTTTTAGTCACTTAAAAAAGTGTGACTACCATTATGTTATTTACTTACGGGTTTTAAATTATTTAAAAGGTTCGGAACTTTCCTTACCTTTTATATATTTTAATATCAAATCTTGGGTGCAACAATGCCTAACTCAGAACACAACAATGTTTTCCTAAATGCACTAACTTTGTGTTTGTGGCTTGCTCAATGAAAACCAATATTTTATAATTATACTTAAAGTAACTAAAGTCTGGTATGTGGTGAAACCAATCAAGCACCAAGCTATCCAAACACCGGGAAAGTCAAGTCAAGAGGGTTAAGCTAATTAAATGTTAGGAATGTTTGCAGATTAAAGTCTGGATTTTAGAGGATTAAAGTCAGGATTTTAAACTCATTATTTTACCTTTTAATCCTCAATGAAATGCCATTGTTTGACCACTGCATTTTTGTAGAAGACAAATAGAACTAGGAAATTTACATTTAAACCGAATTTATCTAAAACAAAATATGTCTAAAGATAACTTTTTAAAGGAATTGAATGAGGCTAAAGTTGTTACTAGAAGTGATTTAAAGCTAGTATCCGGTACTGTCGATATCGATAATACCAGATGTATATCTGTTACAAATATCTGTTTAAATACTAGTTCAAATCAAATTTATTAAGAATATTTTTCGACGTAGTTACTTTATATCGCCATTACAGTACAATGCGTAAATTTAACAGTACTATTGAGTGTCGGTTTAACTATTTATATACTTTACTTTATGAAATGTATTGTTGAGTATCGTTTGACAATTAAATGTTAAGTGATAATTAAAGTAATCATGTAAAACTTAAACCTAATTTAGTAATACACTAAACCAACTCAATTTAATAAATAACAATTAAAAAGGAATGGTGGTTTATTAAATTAAAACCTTAACTAAATCTAAAGATCTATATTTATTTAATAGCCTACGATACCCTTTATTTGACAGACTGATACACAAACCAATACCAATACTAAAACCGTTACATTTAGATTTCAGTATATATATAACTTCACTCGGTGTCATGTAAAAGATACAAAATGATCAGTGACGAATACTTTATCCCACCTGTAGTTGTCGCCATTAATTCCAAAAAAGCAGAGTGGCACTGTGGCTTTATGTGATTGTCTATAATTCTACAATTGGAACCTTTAACACAGTTCCATAGTTTCGAATCTATATATAGTTCCTGACGTTTGCAGTTACCCTGTCCTCATTAGTTGAACTATAATAAAGGCAAGGTGTTTAGAAATAAACCAAGTTAACAATAACGTGTTCATATATTATTTGTTTAAAAGATAAATGCTACTTTTCCTCCAAATGAAGAGTAAGCCAAACATTTTAGTGGGCCTCCTCTTTTAAAAGTATAAACTAAGAAAAACTTTTCCTTAGATAAATATTCCTAAATTTGTATTTAATTAATGTTGAAAAATGTATTTAATATCTTCCTATCTTTAATGTTTTTATTGTTCCATTATTACTCATTATTTTCTCGTTGCTCTTTTGGTTTTCCTCTTTTCGTTTTATAAATTGTAAACATATATGATCATAATTTTAAACTTAACTTAGAAAACATTTAATGTATCTCACTTCCCATCAGGATTGCCTAAATATACAAACATTTGTAATTAAACTCCCCGATATGTAATACATTAAATAGTTTATACAAAACTAATAGATATGAATTTTTATAAGAATCAAATAGGCTACGTTAAAAAGTTGTATCTTTAGTAAGCAAATAGGTAGTACATTTCAACAGCTATAGAGTAGAGACCTATTGATAGAACAGTAGTTATAATCGCCATCACAAGAGAAAGAAGTATTTAGAACATAGGCCTACCTGTTTTTAAAATAAATTTTTTTCAACGTCTTTACTTCATGCCAGTTATACTAATTAAGTCGGGGCAGCAGTGTAATATGCGAATAAATTGAAAGCCAGGAACTAGGTTCGAACTGAAGCAACTGAGTACTGATAGAACGACCATCTTTTAGCACTCAGCTATTGTGTTCCCCACAGCCTTTTGAAAATTTGCAGGGAAGTTATTTCAGTTTTCTCAAATGTAGACAGGCCTATGTCTGAAGAAAAATATTAATGTTTAGACTGTTGTTATTTTGGCAATGTTGTTCAATTTAAAATGTAATTACTCTTATTCAAATGTTACTTCAATTTGGTAATAAAGAATAGTACGTTTTTTTTAATTCCAATAATATATACTAAAATAAATTGATACTTAACTCATGATTATTCAAAGTCATGTGTAATGAACTCGTAAATTTATTGACAAAATCGTAGTGGAATAAAATGAGGAATTAATTGTAACTATTAAATTTAAATCTAAAAAAACATGAAAGCTAGGTTTTTCGTAACATTGAGATTAATTTAAATGTTTTTTTTTTCATTTAGTAAATGTATAAAGAGTTTTTTTTTTAATTTTTTAAAATACTGTTGTCAATTTTATAATTTATGTAGCTACAAAATGATGTATTGCTTAAACTTTAGCATTAAACCGTATTTGTTTACAACCTTAACCTTTGACAAAATACATGGAAAATTAGCGTGATAAGAAATGAGTATAACAAGTTTAATGAACATACATTATTTTGTATTATAGTTTGAAGACTTAACAATTATTTTTAGATGCAATTATTGTAAGATAAATATTTATTAAATTGTGTCTGGTAATCCTTATTTTTGTAGTAGGGATCACCTTCTCCTTAGTAATTTATTTGAATAATTTCTCAACCGATATACTGAATGTCAATTATCAATTGATAGCCTAATAGCCCATCACAATTACCCCTAAGTAATATGATTTTATTAAATTACAAATAGTTTAAACAAATCTGATACTGTTTTCATTCATTAACTGCACTAAAATTTTACAAATATTTGTTACCAAATTTAACATGAACAATAAACAAATAATTTACCTTAACATATATCAACAAGACATATTTAAATATTTCACCTTCCTGAAATCATGACTTATTTGAATACCATGAATTTAAACTAAGTGCTCGTGAAAGTGCACTTCTCCATTACATAATATTGAGTTAAGAATTCCTTGCTTAATATGATCCACAAATTGTTATGTATTTATTTGTAGAAGTAGGCATCTATTGTGCACAGTTTCTACGATGAAACTACTTAATTGTTATTCCCCTTTATTTAAATACGTTGTATAAGCAGATTGTTTTTGCTATGTCTAATATATGTAATTAATTATTAAAAGGTAGTAGTATACAAATTGAAAGTCTCTTCTGATACTTTGATTTAGAAGATAATTTACTTACCTTTTTTTAGCTGAATTTTGAAAAAACTTCTGCTTTTCTCTGATTGTAATGCTATAATCTCCTTGTGCATTCAGACATATCTAAATTAAATAATTACATTTTTAGAATATTAAGTTCTGAAGTAGGAAATATATTTTAAATATAGTACAAAACATGTATTATACACAATTATCGAATTACTTTGTAAAAATGTTATGTTAATACTGAGGATTTCTAACCTTCAAGCACGATTCCTATGTTAATATGAATCAGAAAATATATTAACAAAAATTGTTTAAATAAATAATGTCAAACCAATAAATGTAATACTAATAGCATTAATAAATAGAAAGGAACAAACTATGTCTTCAAAATATCATAAACGTTTAGGTAAACTTTGACAATTTACCACATAAATAAACTTTGACCAAATAAAACATAAATTCATACTTTAATAACTTGTATATTGTTTAAAAACATTAATGATATAATTAATTAATTGATGAAAAACAATTATTATTTTAGTAGTTTCTAAAGCTTATCTATGGTTTTTACTGATCGAAACAATAATAACGATTTATTTGCTTTTTAAATAATTAATAATAGAATATATTGTAAATTATTTTTTACGTGACTACATGTGGCTTCTCTAGTGTATTGCCCTGAACTCCTTAGGATTCCATACCAAACGAAAAAAGGGAGTCATAAATTATAACTAGTTTGTTTGTCACAATAGTCCGTTTGGTAGCATTATAGAGTGCAATAAATTAGTGCATTAAACTTATTTTCTCTAATCTTATGGGATAGCCCACTCACTATTGCACTGACACCTTCATTTTCATGTTCGAAGATGAATAAATCAGAATGACATGCTTTGTATAAAAACCATATACGAAACGATTTTAAAATGGTGATAATGTGTTTTTCGAAAGGGAAGTATTTGTATTTGCTTAATTTGACAGTAAGGGAAGACATGAGACTAACAAAAACCAGTTCGACCTCAATACCTCTATTTTACACCCTGAATACTTTACTTCGTTTCATGTTTTTAGTTTAATATTGCTTTGTATTTAGAGACAATAATTTAAATGATATCATATTAGCGAATTTCAATACGAAAGTTGAGCTATTCCAGTGAATTTTGTGCATGTTAAGTAAAATTTGGTCAAAATATTAAGGTCCAGGTTGAGAAAGATGTGAAGACATTCTGAGTATGGAAATGAATGGGAGGATCTAATATTCTATATAATAAAAATGAATTGCTGTTCCTTTGTAAGCGCCTCTCTTGAGAACGGCTGGACCAATTTGGATATTTTTTGTTTAAAAATGTTCGTAATAGTAAGAACTATGTTTTTATGTAAAGAAAATTTGAAAAATTTCCCGAAAAAGTTTCAAATTTGGAAAAAAAACTAAACAGCCTCTTTTGTATGGACCCAAGACCATAGAGCACAAAAACAGCTGTTCGTATAAAAAGCTTAGCAACACGCCATGTTTGTTTACATTCATTACCATAGCAACTTTACTTATCAGTTTATTATTCTTCAAAATTAACAGCTTTTCTAGGTTAGATTGACTAACTTAAAGCTAACAAAAATCAAGTAATGCTTACTCTATCGCATATATTATTTCTCAAGACCATTTTTTTGTCGGTACGCCATAACTTCCTTAATACATCATCAAATTACATGAATGAGGCATCATTTCAAAGCTTTCCTTAACCGCTACATTGGAAAAATATACAAACAGCTTAAAATTCATGTATTAATAACAAAAATTGATTAAAAAACGTTTATATTATACTTTGTTATGTTCCTAATGAAAGGCGCCATCTATTAACCATCTGTTTAACTAGCATGACAGCTGTTAGTTAGATTGTTTACACTGTAAGATTGTATAGGGAAACTGTTATTTATAAACCAATGTAAATAAATAAACTTAATTAACTGAATTAAATCAACGTGTTAAATCAGGTAAATGTAAGGCCTACTCCGAACTTGCGAAATATTCGCACAGGTCAGCTAGTTTTAATTTAATTCAAACATTGGTTGTTACATATCATATATAAAACAGCTGATTTGAATAAAAAAACTAAACATATACTTAGGTTAGGCCTACAATGAATCTATACACGTTTATTTGCAACCAATCGGGCTAATTTAAAATCAGGTTTTTTACAAGTCTTAACAACTATCAGTTTTTTTTAGATTTGGTAAAAGCAAACAAAAGGTTTACTGTATTATCTATAGGCCTAAAGTTGTACAAAATCTAAATCTAAATTTGTGTACTATATTCTTAAGTGGTATAAAAATCATTTTGCAATTCGATTACTTAACTCAATGTAATGCAATGGAATAACTACCCTTTAAATTAAATCAAGCAATAGCGAAGCATTGCTGGGTCCATTAGTATGAAATAAAAATCAATTAAAAGATAATATTTTTATCTTTCTTTAAATATATAAGGGGGATTCATGCAACCTGTGTTAAGTATTGTAAACGTTGTAAGTGCGGTAAAATCGAGAAACTCGTTTGACAGAAGTGTGCTATTTAGAGTCGATAACACACTCGACTTTACAATGATCTGGGGTCCTGTAAACCAGTTGTAACGTCGTAAAACTCTTGGGGAAGGTAATTTGAGGTTTTCAGCTTGAATCAACAATTTTGTGTTTTTCTTGTTCTTGTTTTATTTGAGATGGAAAATAATAATAATAATTTCGAATCCAAGAAAAGAATTCGGAAGGAACCGGGGAAACGATGGAGCAAAGAAAATAAACATATTCTCCTATCTTTAATTTCCGGGAATCCGACGAAGTTAGAGATAATTTTCTTTCTTTTTTTACTTTCTTGTTGACTCTCTATCTGACAGTTGAATATTTCTATACTGGCAGGCACATTTTTACTACTAGAAAACATTTTCATCTAAAACCCTATCTAAACCATTTTAGTAAAGTACCGTACATTTTTTATAAATTTTCGTGTTCAGAAAAGTGCAGAGAACATTTATGTGTATTTGATTTTGTTTGCACAAATATGTTAGCAAAAAGGAACCAAAAAGAGGCCTAATCTTGTTATAAATAAAAAAAAAATGTAATATATACATTATTTAGTAAGTAGGGAATAAAATCTCTTTTACAAACTAAAGAATATGGTTAAGAGGAATATTCTAAACTTTAGTGATTTAGCCTAGATCAGGAAAACACAAAATATGTTTCCAAAAAATGCAGAAAATGAGGCCTAATTTTATCTAAAATATAATTCACAAATTATAAAGTGCGTACGGTGTTACAGTTTCAGTCTAAAGAACTGTAAAAAGAGGGATGTAATAAAAATAATGTAATAAACTATATACCAAATCAATCTTTAGAATGTTCCGAGTACAGTAATACATAAAAATATAACAAGTCATTCTTATTTTCTAAAAAGAACCCCTATGAATGAACCCATTTCATATTAATTATTATGCCAGTAATAAACTACTCAGGTATAATATTCTTCAATTTATTATTTTTCGGGTAGTAGGGCCTACATACAGTAATTTCTGGAACCTCGGAGGGGACAAGGCTGCAGCGTATCCTGGACATTTTATTGTCATTTTTTTGTTATTAGAAATCCTTCTTTACAAAATAAATAAAAAATATATCGATTAATTATCAAAATGGTGTTTTTATTTACAATCAAATTGGACGAGGAGGACTTTCCCTTTCTACTTGTCTTTGGTGTGTCAATTAAAAGTTATTTATTTGATCAAGCACACAAACTCACAAAACCTGAACAAGGTCAACCTTACTTTAGCAAATAACACTTTAACACATTTGCACAAGGGGTCCTTCATTCAAAATTCAAATAGCAGTTTACCATTTTAACACATTAAGCATTTACAACAGGTTGCATGAATACCTGTACCCCCTATAATAATGTACATAAATACAAAATTTTAACAAATATTTCCACAGTTTTATAATCATTATTATTGTACACATTTACCGAGTTAAAAATCCCCGCCAGCATAGTTAGATAAAGTCTGTTGTTTTTAAATAGTATTTTTTTAAATGATGTATTTCTGATGTGTATCTGATTAATTTGCCTGTGATTTTTCACGGGGGTTTACTAGTTAATAATAATAATAATATTAGCAATAGTATTTGATGAGAGACGCCAAAGGCAACACCAGCCTATAAATCTGTAGAAATAATATGTTTATTTGTGTCACTAATACAAGTAGAGGTTATGTAAAAGACTAGAATGTATTTAATCATTCGAAAAATATTAAGAAAACTTTGTAGTTATGTATTTGTCACTATGGAAAATAGTTTCACATGTATTTTTATTTTTTTCCTGGCGTGACCGGTCCGCTTGTAAAGTCTTGGATTTTGTTTTAGAGTAAGCCCAGGTCGAGTTATACATCATTTTGAATGTCTTTGTTGTAAAATACAACCTCGACCTCAAAAGAAAGATCCAGTCAGAATTTACGGCTCCTCAAAGATTGTAATATTTCTTATACATATTACTGATTCTAATGTTTCTTATTGATACGGGGATTTATTTCAGTAACCCTGCTTGCACCTACCATTAAACGACAAAATGTGAGAAATTTTGTTTTTTCCTCATAGTTATGTAATAAATTATTTTAATATTCTTCTTAAGTTACACTAATTTGTGAAATCCCGAATACTGTAATGAGCGACATTACTTAAGTTCGACTTTCCAAAATAAATAGATTTTTAGAAGGGTTTCTATCGAGCGGAAACCAAGATTACCAAATTACATTTTTTTCTTTGGGGATATTTAAAGATGAACGTTTACACACATATGCATGCAAGGACTAAACAACAAATTGTTTAAATTCCTAATTAAATTTAAACAAATGCGACAAATTAAATCTGCACAATTAACTTGTGTGTCTTGGAGCTTGTCAAAAAAAGCTCGGCGGAAACTTTGAACAATTGCTGTAGTTGGGTTTTACCGGAAATATGTTTTGTCCTATTAGTACAGGTCTTGTTATTTGTTACGTAAGTTCCTTAGTTTTACAATACAAATGATATTTCACGCCAATAATAAAACTAATTATTGTTATTATTTATATTGGATATTTTTTGAAATAGACTGGATAAATCTACCTATATTATTATTATTCATTTACTGAAAGCAGTTATAATGAATTGAATCCCCTATCATTAAGAAACATTAGTTGCATACTTTATAATCTTCGAGGAGCTATAATTTCTGACTGGATTTCCTAGTGGTTACTATTGGTTATAGTGACAATTACATAACTGAAAATTATGTTACTTACGTTTTGTTTGATAGCTTTCGAATTATTAAATGTATGTCAAACTATTGCAAATCCTGTATATTCCGGAGCTATTAACATTTGAAACGTATTCAATTATTCTATAATTTCTAACCGTTTCATACAATTATGATCGTTTAAACAAACAAAAATCACGTTTTCAGAATAGGGGAAACTTAGACGGTTCAGAAAAGGCTTTTTAGCTTTATGTATTTAATTTCTAAATATAAGTGTTTGGTTTTAGGCGACAATTTATACACCTATTAGCCAAATAAAATGATGTATTTATCATGATTAATCATTATTTATAATGTGTCACCCACTTTGTTGACATTAGCATAATTTTGTGTAAAATGTGTAAACAAGTTATCATATTATGTTCGTTTCCCATCGTTACTGTTTAGAAGAGATTAGATTTAATTCAAATTATAATAAAGAAATTTCATAAAAATATTTTGTATAGTTGTAATTTAATTTCAAACAAAACTTCTTAGTTTATTTCCTAATCAATGCAAACATTATACTTTTATGAGTAAGATGAAAATTTGTTTAAAGTATTTATTTAAATTCAAATGTATGATAAATACTAACTAGGACTATATCACCATTTAAGTAAAGTAAAACACTTGTTTGGTAAATTTTTAAAAATTTATTATTAAACAAAAGTTCACGTTCAATATAATTTAAGAATATTGTACTAAAATATATTTTACTGACAAACCAACTCTCAGGAGGGTGTCTTGTAAATGTGAATGCCTGAGATTCTGACTTTGTGGGAAGTCTAGCAATTAAAACTTTGGATATCGACAGTTCCAACAATACAATAGCGGTGTATGAAGTGCAGCACTCAACTTCTGATATGGTAAATTCTGAAGACGTTATATAACGTTCCAAATCTTACTGGGATGTCGAACTCATTGGCAGTATAATGGCCGGCAAACTTTTAAAATGTTTTTGGTGAATTCAGACCGCTTGCAAACAAAATCAAGTAATCAAACTGAATAGCATGGTGAAAAACGCTTGGATGAGAAATTGCTTACTTATTAAAAATGTAATTATAACTAATTCAAATTATTATCTTATAAAATGTAAACCTAAAACGAGTAATGTTCAATTTAGTATGTTAAAGAATTTCATGAAATTTTGTGTTTACATGCAACAACTAACTTATTTTTGTATTCATTCTTTGGAAAAATTATTATTATAAGAAAATATTGTGTAGTTGTTAGCTGTAGTTACTATATAAATGTAGAAATACCATTCCTCGCTGATATTTAGTAAGTTTTACAGTTTTTAGAAAAAAGTGGGTTTGAACTTTGCCAAAAATAGAATCTACAAATACATTCACAAATACAAACATTTACATAAATAAACGTACAGTCTAATTAAATTTAAATATGCTCAAAACCATCAAATATGTGCATAACTAATCCGATTGTATTTAATACATTAAAATAAATAGATTGTACAGTCAGAAGACACATCTGGAAACTTCAGGTGGAGATTTATAAATACACAAGTTACATTGGCGTTAGCGTCTACGGAAACTGATGGTTAGCAATACATCTTCCGACTTTCATTTCGTTGCTTACCCACTTGGTTTTTGTTACTTCCGTTCTTTGTTTTATATCAATGGAAATTTACATTCAGTATCGATATTCCACGTCGATACATTTCTGTTGATATTTATTTAATAAAGCTAATAATAATAAAATGAATTGTTTACTTAATTAGAAGATTGTATTTATTGTTTAATATTATAATTTTATATTTAAATAAATAATTAAGAGAAGCGTGTTTTGGAATAATACCAACTCGTGTTCGTTTTTTTATTTTACTGATCTGTTTTCAATAAAATATGTGGAGTAATTAAATCGTTTATTATAAGTTATTTTATTATTAAAATTTGTCTAGTAAATCATTTTATTTGTTTTGCATACATTCATATTTCAATTTATACATAACAATTAATACCTATTGCTTATATTTACCCTACCACCGAAGACAATTTGAATGTTCACATCTCTTTTGTAATTTACTTTGTAAATTTGCTATTGTAAAAATCAATGGGTTGATTATTGAGATAATGTTGTTTGAAAATCTATAATACTTTAAAACATATCTGATAAATTTTACATGTATTATATAAATAAAATTATATTCTATAACAGATATGTCGAAGATACCAATATTGTATTTAATGGCAGCGACAGAGAAATATGCCTTTCAACCAATTTTATAAATAATATACACCCCAACCTCACCTTTACCGCAGAAATCGAAAATAACAATGGCCTGAATTATTTTGACCTGAACTTATCTCGGAACAATACAAGAATCGCATTCAACATATACAGAAAACTTACAACTACAGATAAAACCATACACAAAATCTTGTCATCATTTACTAGAACAAAAACTAGCCGCTTATAATAGCCTTGTATACAGACTTTTATCCGTACCCTAGTCAGCAACAAATTATGAGAGAGAAAGGAATATTATTAAACACATCGCACAAGCTAACGGCTACAGGACAACTATCGTGGACCAATTAATAAGTAAGCATAAGAAAAAGAAAATGACACAAAAAATAACAACTAAGTGTAATAATAGCGAAAAGACAAAATATGCTTCATGTGTTTATGGTAACATGTTCAACAACACTTTAAGGAATATAATGGCCAATAATAACATCATTCTCACTTTCCGTACCAATAAGTTTCAATTTCTACTCAAACCAAAAACTATGGAAAAATTCGACGAATATAAAACAACCGGTGTCTACAAGTTAATATGCAATGATTGTCCTAGTTTCTACATAGGACAAACTGGACGTCCATTTAACATTAGGTTCAAAGAACAATTGCCACCTAGCAACTTTAGAGCTGTCAAATCCACTTCTGCCGAACATCTTATCAATAACCTCCATTCATATACTGATATTAACACTAACATGAGTATATTACATAAATGTAAGAAGGGAAATACTCTAAACGCGTTAGAGGAATTTGAAATTTACAAAGGTTTAAAAGCTGAACCCAACAACATATCGAACGATCAGCTGTCATTTAAGTCAAACCTATTGTATGATACGCTAATCACAAGACAAGGGAGGGGGACACGGTCCAATAATCGTTGCATAACCTAACTTCAATCAGTACCATCATTGACTATGTAAGTACTTATATAGTCAATGGTATACCATCTTAAACAACTGATGCGGTGTGCACACCAATGCTCGAAATAAAAAAAGTGCGTGTTTGACTTTAACGATCTCCACACGGAGTGAAATATATGTGTGTGTTTTTATGTTCCTGTGTTATGTGATATATTTATAAAACCTGATGATGCCCGAAATTGCAATTGTTTTATTGAGAGAAAAAACAAAAAGGACCAACAGACGTGAGTACTCACATACAATATAATATAGTTGATATTAAGCTTGACTTGTGAAAATAAATATTGCTAGAATACAACTTGAACAGAGATTCTCAAAATGTATATGTTTATTAACTCGAACGCGTTTCTCCGAAAAAGTTGCCATCTTTGTGATGCAACTGAAATTATCAAACTATAATTTATAATATATAAAAGATGGTGACCTTTTTGGTGAAACGCGTTCGAGTTAATAAACATATAAATTGTGAGATTCTGCTTTCAAGTTTTCTTTTACCAATTGCAGAATTTACTAAACATTGTTTGTGTTTTCCTTAAAATGGAGTTCTACAAAGAACCTTCGGCCAATAGTATAAATCATACATTTTTGTATTCTTAACAATCCTGTATTTAGTTTGCTAAGCAGTTGAACAGAGTTGTGGAGAGAAGGGATTTTATTTTTCTTTATAACTAGTTAGAGAACCAACTCCTATAAGATAAACAACCAATATATCCGCCTAAGTGTAATACAAGTTTTAACACATCGTGCATTAGTTTTCCACTAATATCTTCAAGTACAATCATCAGACTATTTATTTTCTTCTTTTTTTATAAACTTCTTAATACGTACAGATTTGAATTTTTTTTAAACAAACAAAATGATTTAAAAAAAATTTTTAAACAAAATGATTTATGAAGTTAAGAGATTAGAAACAAATCTTATGGCACACATTTTTTGACTGACAGATAAATTGCTTGCTTATTTCCCCGTTGCAATCTTTGTGAAAGGGAGAAATGGTTTTCGTTTTCCAGTTGACAAGTTCGAAAGTATCTTGAAAGGTAGAAAGATAAACAGTCAGACATGTCATTTCTCGTATTTGAACGTAATAAAAATGGATGCAAGTATTTAGTTTCAACGTAAAGTATATTATACTAATGTTCTTATGGTTTCCTGAGTATAACTTTAACAAATAAAAATAAATAATAATAATAAATAAATTGTGTTTGTAAATACTGTAATTTTGTTTATAATATTTAATTATTAGTAACGTGTACAACAAAATTATTTCCCAAAACAAGACAAATATATATTTACGTCTTCCTTTACATAAAATATAAGAAACAAATATTGGAACTTTTGAAGTTTTACTGTTGATGGAAAAAGCTAAAAAAATATATCACAATGACGATTGCCTAGTGCGAAATGTTTCAGTCTCCAGTAGACAGGAAATCTGTGTACAGTGCGATAAAGCTCAGCCGCAAATTGCCTGCCATCACTCTGCCCTGCTGAAGGACCCACGTTGCAGTATTGATAAATCGCTACCTGTCAGATATACCTCCAAGGCGTATATATTTATTTCGGTTTCACAACTTTTTCCTCTCTGAACGGAATCCGTAATAGTTGATGAAACTTCGGTCCGGAAAATATAATTCGTATTTTATTACTTCGACTCTTTTTACGTTTTCACCAGTTTGGTTAAATGAACATTGATATTTATAATGTCCACTGTCTATAACATAAATTAATTGAGGGTTATGCTGTTCCAACACAATTGATTCTGGCTGCTTGCTTTGAGTTGTATAAGTTTTTTTTAACGATCACGATTATTTCTGCATATTATGTACTAATTAATAAATATATTATGAAATTATTCTCCCCGACAAATTTAGTGTTAACTCTTACAGACCTCCTGTGTGAACTTGGTCTAACAACAGACAAACGAAAATATTAGATACAGTACTTAGTTTCTAGACACAGAAAGCCTACCTCTATGCACAAAACAGTTTTTACATCCAATATAAAAAAATAATTAGTTTTGGCACCAATTTAAAACGATTGGAATGTATAAAAATTATAATACCAATATGTTGTAGTTGTATAGTATTTTATAATTGTTGCCCAACCCAACTTAAAATTGCTATTAGATATTTTTTACATATCGGTATATGTGTT
The DNA here is from genome assembly GCA_018207615.1 of Philaenus spumarius. NCBI lineage: Eukaryota > Metazoa > Arthropoda > Insecta > Hemiptera > Aphrophoridae > Philaenus > Philaenus spumarius. The sequence goes on from JAGFPH010000530.1 coordinate 170,366, forward strand.
TGTTTAATGTTTCCCAAAACCCAAACACATAAAAAAAAAAATATTTAAAGTGTCTCAAAGTACATTGTCTGAAAGGAGATATTTAACCTTATTTGGTAAAATTTTACGTCCTGAGAATTTAACTGTTCAATAATATAGAAAAATCTAAATGTTGACGTGTATGACTGTCATATTGAAATGGGACCATATAATCGCTTTTATAAGAACTTTAAACTTATTTAACTCTTTATTTTTGTTTAAATTTGAAATTCATTCAAATAACAACCCGAGAATATTTACCTTTTGGGGCACTTGCATTCGAAAAAAATATTTTCAAGTTAATATGACAAAACTCAAAACATGGCAATTTAATACTACTTTGCAATTAAAGTAAGAATGACCGACCAGAATCATCAACTTTAGAAACAATACACGATAAAGCTTCATCCTTTGTTTTGCTCTTTATGTATTATAATATAATTAATTAATTTATCAAAAAAGTTGACAAATAAGAAATATAATATTAAACATTCTACTAAAAAGTGTCCTGATGTAATTTATAAGTGAAATACAATAAATACAAGCGTTCAGGCAATAAAGTTAATAAGAACAAAAATATGATTTATCAAAAACTTGATTATGAATTTAGCAAAAGTAAAAATATACGAAAAAGGTTTTCTTAGTAAAATTGAATAAGGTACGAAGGACTTTTTAGAAGTTACCGTCACAACGTGAGATAATAATCGAAAAGTAGAGAAATAAGTAAATACAACATTCACTCTTCGATAAAAATTATTTATATTGTTCTAGACCGTTACCTATCATGGAACGTATGATCGGATTTATTATACAATTTGTTTGTGTTCCTGTTTATCAAAATCTATTTAGAATTACATGTTATAGATCTTTAGACAGGTAAAAACACCAGCTGTACTATTTATAAAACTGTTAAGCAGCTTTGGGTGTGAAAACTGTAGGGTTATTAACAAATTCGCATAGGAAATAATATGAGCTATTGCAGTAGGCTAACTCTTATGGTGAGACCAAAGGTCGGGAGTGGTCAATGATCTCCAATCATGGTCCCCAGAACATTTGTGGTGTAAACATTATATATATATATATGTGTGTGTGTGGGTGTGTGTGTGTGTGAGTGTATAAATGTATTCCAACTCTAACGGCATGGTCCAAATTTGGTACACCCATTGGTTTTCTAAGTCAATCGGACGTGTTCGTTAGCCATAATTATTAACAACCGGAAGCACATTTTTCTAACGGAAGTAAACATTTTTTAGATTTTCCGTTAAAGAATGAAATCTTTCTAGGGTTTTATGTAAACAAATAAATATCGGATATTTGTCTCCACATTTTGTTTTTTACACGACCTTAAATCCCATCTGGTTTCACTAAAATCTATCAAAACTTAAAACACCTTGAAAGTACCCGGTTAAAATCCACAGCGAGTTTATCCGCTTCCAGCGAAGATAAACTGTCCTTACTTCGAGGTTACCAGATCAAGGTGCAAACTTGCAAAACGTGTTTTCCGCTTCGAGTGGAATCGAACAACGCTTAAGCTGTGGCTGGTTGCTGAGGTGCAAACAAATTCTACTAATATATTTTGTACAAGCAAGCAGATATTTTAGAGCTTTCGTGAGCAGACCAATTTCCCAAATAGTTAGATGAAACAATAAAATATGTAACCTTAACTTAGCAAATTCCCTCAACTTACGTCAGCGGTTCAGATGGTTCAGATTTGATTTTCATTCAAATGTATTGTATGAAAATTAAACAAAAATTATCTTGCATTATTATTCAAGTGGATACTGTATTAAAACAACAAATGAAATAACATTTAAAAAAACTCCTTCCATCATTTACTTATATGCTATACAGATTCAATTTTAATTAATTACAGTTCATTTAATGTTAGATTCAAATCCATATCATCAATAATTTTTTGAAATTTGACTACACATACATTAAAATCATAACCAATATTCAATATTTTATTATGTTTCAGATCGCTCCAGCATACCTTCAGTAATGGTGAGTCTTTAAAAAATGTATTTAATTTCCTTCGAATTTGTTGGCTATGAATTGTCTGTACAAACTCTTATAAAATCATATTGCCTTTTACCCTCTTTCCACATAAATTATAAAGGAATTAAAATATTAAGATTATTTTTCCAAAGAGATTGTAATAACATCCCCAGTTTAACTTATTAAAACTGTTTACTTTCTACTGTTTCCGACTGCACAGTTCCCGGGGACTAATTACTGTTATACTGCTGTATTAAACGCATTGTTTTCTTTAAAAGTTGCTCTTCACAGTTTAATCAAGCCATTTTATTTGCTCGGAGGCTCTCTACCCTTCTTAATTTAATCAGCCCTATGGGATTTTTCAGCGTTTTGCTCCAATAAAGTTCATTTTCCCTACGCCTAGAGACCATGTGTCCTTCTTGTGTTTGACTTTTTGTAAAATCCTTCCAGGAATATAAACTACGTAAAGTGAACTTACTTTATACAATACTGTTCCAGGTTTGGTTCGTAGACAATCTATGGCTTGTAAGATTATTTGTTTATGTAAGGTTAAATTTTAATTGTGTAACGTTTTCTTATTGTAAACGTTATCTATATTTTATACTGAGATGTTACTTTACCTTTTTAATAGTTCTTCAACAGTTTGTGGGCGTCCACCAGATTCCCGTCAGGAATAAAAATATCGCTAGGCTCTAGAGGTACTCCAAGTATTAGGATTTGATAATTACAGAGACACATTGTTCGAAAGTTAAGATCGAGTTTTACTAGACTTCTAAAATGTCTCCATTTACAGACTATCAGTTTAATTCTAATTAAACAATTATGATTCAACTTGATAAAAATATTCTTTAAACTCTTCTAATATATCCATCAAATAAACAAATTCTACTTAATCGGACTTTCTATAAACTCTTTAACACATGAAAGTACCCCTTCTGTATCTAGATTAACTAATATTATGTTTACTCTTCAAATTTAAGCACCAATTTTCATTCATTTACGCCTTGAACTTGACTCTTTCAAAATTAATGATTTCAAGCCCTTAGTTACATGTACAAGATCAACCCCAATTGCTTTTCAGTTGTTCCTAAATGAACCCTATTTACAGCTAATTCTAATGATCTCACCCATGCATGTATTATATTAATTAGTATTTTAAATATGAAAATCTTTCAATTAATTAGATTAATTTTTAGTATATGGGTTTGCCTTTAAATTCTTTATCTCGAAATTTGTCTTACAATTACTTAAGAAATTTTATTCTACTCACATTCTCCTTCCTCCTTTTTCTACCCCGCACAAAACACTTTACATAAATGTATTAATTTCTTTTACTCCTAAACACTCAATACACACTCGAACCCTGCTCGGATTCACTATCACTTTTCACTAACTGCTTTAATTCTATTTGTAATGTTGAAATGGTGTTGAATTTTTTTATCCAAACCCTTTTTTTAAAACGATGTTGTTTCTTTCAAATGCCCACAATGACTCTTGCATTAATTCCATTCCTCTCCCACCTCTCTTTTTGTAAGCGTGTTTTACTTCTTATGTCATTGGTTGATTTTTGAATTTAGACCATTTGATTGGCTGCTCAAATTTGCCCGTATTTTGAGGTTTTTTATGCCTGTATTAATTTGTAGATGCATCATCGACAGGTTCCACAGTTCGTTCTAATTTTAGAAACCTTACTCCCGGGTTCCTGTTTGACTTCCTCTTTGCTTACGATCAGAGTTTCGTTTGTTCTTAAAATTTAAATTTCTTTCAATCTACTTCTATCGTATTGAATTGTTTTTAATTTATTTTATTTAAATTATAGTGTTTAGGGTAAGTTTTTTACCCTAATCCTTACAGGCTTTAAAATCTCACTTTAAAGCTTTTTTCGAACAAAACTACTTCAATGTATATTTACATTGCCTTAGATAAGACAAATAGTTCTATTATTGTTAAATCTCTAGCCTTTTTTTATATTTTTTAAAATATTTTTGTTTTGATGATCTATTTGTGTTGTAATACCACAAACTAAAAGATCTATGGTGATTGTTTTGATTTTTTATTTGTTTACACTTTTTTTGGACTTTTTGGGGGTTTTTTGCCCTTATTTTTCAAGTTGAAATAACCTTTTTTTGTTTTTGAATATTTTTCAACTACTTTTTGTAGTTGTATTTAGGATAAGGTAATAATGCTTTGTGAGTATCGAAAACATAGTAACACACACAGGAAAAAATATATTAACTTTTTATTAAAAATCTTTTTTTTTAAATAATTTTATTGTTGGTAAATATTGAATAGTATTTTAATTTTTAGTCCAAATGCATTTTACATACAAATTATCTTTACAGTGTCATGAACAAGTCCTAAAAATTGTATTACCCTAACTTTATTAGTAAAAAAGTTATTCAAACATTTGTGAAGAAAGACACGTAAAAAGCGAATTTACGGAAAACAGAATTTATTTACAAGGCAAGCATATAATTAAAAACATCAAGGTTTAGAACTCCCCTGCCCCATACAATGTTCCTTCTCTTTTTCTTTTCTCTTCTTCCTCTTTCAGCTGAGCTTGTTTTAGTTTGTTACTAAATAAATAATTGGTTAAAACTGATCCAAGAATTCAGGTTGTCAACATAACCTCTTCTTGGTAGTCAAGTAAAAACACAAGTCCACAGGCTATTGCAACTTTACAGAAATAGCTCACAGCACTGAAATACTAGTCTGTTACTAAATAAATAATTGGTTACAACTGACCTAAGAATTCAGGTTGTCAACTTAACCTCTTCTGACTTTGTTTCTAAGGTGACAAACAACAACAAAGGCAAAGAGTACAAACAGCTGGCATATGTTAGACAGGACCAAAACATATGTTAGTCATGCAAATTTATATAATAAGCATAATATTTCGATACATAATAATATTTATTACATTACAAATGTTTATTTATGTTTTTAAAATGTTATAATATAACATAGCAAAATAACAGAATTCTTTCTGCATGAAAATCAACAAAAAGTACCTATCGTAATGTCAGAATCACGAAAAATTTAAAGTGCTTAGTTTTACTTTTTGCTGCAGAAAACTAACGAAAAATACTCAGATTTGCTTAAAATTTTGTATTCATGTTCAGAACAATATAAAATATAAAAAAATAACATTTTTGAAAAAAGTAAAAATTTTCAAATTTTGACCAAGAAATAGTGTCGGATTTCCTTAAATCATGCGTGTTTAAATAAATTTCAAGGAGGTTCGTGGTACAGTGTTTAGGTGCTGTCGTCTAAATTTGCTACACCTGAAACCTTGAAAGCAGTTGCACTTTTTCAACGCTTGATAACCTAAAAGGTCTATATTTAACGTAAAAGATGTCTCGAAATTTTTGGTTAAAATGTACAGTTTTTGAATATTTTATGTTTGAAATTTTCAAACAGCCGCCATTTGGAAACTCATAATTTGATTTAATCGCTTATTTTTCGTGAGATATATGATTGTTACTTTAAACGTCATGCCGAGTTTGAACTCAATCAGTCAAACCGTTCTTTAGGTAAGAATTATTTTGTACACAAAACAAAATGGTTGATATCTAGAAAACGAAGCGTTTTCGGGTCTGCGTTTATGTTAACTTTTTTATTATTTTGAGCCATAGAACCATTCTCCGAAGTTTGGCACTTTACATATGGGACACCTGTATTCTTCCGTTGTTCTTGTCTATATTACCTCTGAGACACCTTTTTCCTGAACCAATCTTTGTCCTGTGTCTCTTCATTTACTCAGATACTTTCTAGCTTCGATTTCCTTTTTAATTGTGCAAAATACTAGATGACAAATTTTAACGGTTTTAGTTATTTTAAAATACTTTATATGTGGTTTACAATCTTGTAACTTATTCAATAGAACTGATAATGATGTGAAACAGTTAAACAGTGACTGTTGCATCTCTTTCTGTACTAAGTTGTTTTAGTTATACTAATATTTAACAATTTAAATATCACCAATTGTATGGTAATATTGATAGGTGGTTGTTTATTCACTCAGCATTATTGAAATACATGATGTATTTCAATTGCATTCAAATGAGTTACACAAGACATTCTGTAGATTCATAGGTTAGGGTTAGAGCATTATTATAACAGACTGAAAGAAAAAAACAGTGAAATATAAATTTAAAAACTACAAACTAAATAATGTTTTTTGTAATGTTTATGGGTACTATTGACGACTCCTGTGTGCATCGCAACCCAAAACTTTATTACCGCCACTTGTTAAAATTGTATTTAAAACTTAATAACAATCATAACATCAAAATTTAAATTACAAACTACCTAAATAAAGGTAATTAATACAAAATGCTTAAGTGAAATTTGTTAATATGGATTTTCAGTCAAACCCTCAGGCTAGACACATTAGATTTATATTATACTACATACGCATTGAGTTTATATTGTGAACGTAATTTTACTTTCTCACTATACTAAAGTGTAGTGAAAAAATCGATGTTGAGATTTTTGTGAAAATATCGTTTGGGACCCCCTGAGTCCAAAAAAGTGTTTTTTACAAAATGTCTGTCTGTATGTATACAATGCTAGAGCAAAAACTATTGGATCGATTTGAAACAAAATTGCACCAGACATTTCAAGTAGGCGTGTATATGCACGAAAACGGTTTTGGAAAATTTTGAAAAACAACCCTCTTTTTGGGTATATAAAAAAACGGCTCTAACGATTTTGATAAAATTTTGCTTATTTGTAGCCTTTAATGTACCCTTCCACATTCAAAATACCGCATATTTCTAAAAATTCTCGTTTAGCTAATAATAATAACTGATTTTGGAGGTTTATTGGCCATAAAGGGGTTTGTTTTTAAAATGTTTTCAAACATTTTTTCGTGCATATATACAGGCCTAATTGACGTGTTTGCTGCAAATTTGTTCTAAATCGATCTATTAGTTTTATCTCTAGATAATAATAATTATATTTATTAGTTAATCTCTTACTTTAATAAATCACCTCTCCTACCCCACCTACAATTATAAAGTCACAGTGAATCTGTTTAATAATTTAAATATGTTTGTGAAAAAGTATGTGCCAGTTAATGGTACCTTTTATTTACATAATAATTAAAATAATAAATGTGAATTTAATTCATCAGATTAATTCGAGTTGAACTTGGGAGAAATGGATTACTATATGTATTAGAAATGTATTATGCATTCGAATTATTACTAAACAACTTATCATTATTTTTAAAGTTGAATAGCAGACAATTTAGTAACCGTGAGCAACATGTATACTAATAGTTAAGAAATTACTAATAATGAAATTGCATCACATATTAGTTGTATATATCAAACATATAAAATCTGTCTCTATATTGCAACTTACTACAGAGCACTTTCTTTTCGAGCGAATTTTTCTGTAACACTTTTGCTCTATAATAGCTGCAGAATAAGTTAATATCACCTACTGGAAGAATTAGGCTATCTTTTTTGTCTGGCCTAGTTGATATAACTGGTTGTCTAATATTTAGCTGTCTAAATATTTCGACCAAAAATTTTCTCAAAATTATCCTTCCAGTAATCGTAATAATTAAACTCAGTTTAGAACACAAGAAATTAACTTTACTTATTATCCACCTCAAGGTAATGAGAACAGTGGAGCTGACCTTGTAAATAACTTTATTTGTGCTTTGTATATTTTTATAACGCAAGACTTTGATTATAATTACAACACTAGGAACTATGGTAATGGAATATGCAAACACTAGGTAAGTGAAAACTAAAACTTGTTTATACTGTAAAATAATTATTAACAATTTATTCAAAACTAAAAAACATAAATCAAAATATTCTCTCTTTGTTGGTACCTTCCCAACGAATACAATTTTTAACCAATTAAATTCAACTTTAATTCTTCTTAATTAATTAATAAAGACAGAACAAATTTACTATTTTAATTGATTTTAATTATGAAATTTAATTATTCAATTTATTTTATTACTTGATTTTAATTAATTTTAATACAATTTATTTTATTACTTGATTTTAATTAATTTTAATACAATTTATTAATTACGACTTTTATTTTAAAATTTACACCAAGAAAACAATCTATCTATAATCTTACATAACCCAGTATATTTAATAAATTCAATTGAAGCTAATCATGCAAATTTATAGGGGAAAGTATCGTAAGTACGCTTTTCACAGACCTTTTAGCGACCTGTTGGCCGTCTTTAACGGTGCTGATGTTTTTTGGATGCTGCAGGTTGGCTAGCAGGGTTGAGTTGCTCTCGTTCCTGAAGACTACAGCGTGCTGTGATCTTGTAGTTGTGTTGATTTTACAGTTGTACTTGTCTGAATTACAGGTGATTGATGGTTAGAAATGTCCTCCTGGTGTCCGGGAATCGCTCGTTCCGTTCCAGCGTTGTTAACAAATCATGTCCTATAGGCTCGCCAGTCTAGTTCCTGAAGTTCCAACAATGAAGTCAATTTACTACTTCATTGAAGTCCTCGTCAATATTATTTGACTAATATTGATCAATGATGAACATCGTAACTTCACTCACTAGTGAAATGTATTAACTTGTAGTAAAATCTGATAATTTATAACTGATATTAATTTTTCATTTATGTTAAACGATGTAAAATTTTATAAGTCCAATTTATCTAAGAGAGTACAGATTGTACAGCCCAGCGTGACGAGTACAACTTTGCTAGTGTATGCATAGTAAATGAAAGAGTATTAATAATGAGTCCCAGGACATCGTGTCCCGCGCTTATACAGTGTCCATTTCTACTAGATCTGTTACCAACCTTAAGTAACATACACTACGTTTTTCTTATTCTTTAACTTGGATTTTTCCGGGGTTTTTCTTCTCCAGATAGTTTCCCTTAATTTTCCATAAATTATCCAATTTATTTTTATTATTCTCTTGTACTTATTATCTAGTTTACTCTATTGTTTTCTTTAGGTTGTTTCCATATTACGTTGGCATTAACCTATCTCGTTTCTGATTGGCCGTTAATTCCGCGCGCTTTCTAGCTTGTTATCTCTGTAGAACCACTATTGTTCTCCTTATTTTGTCTTTAACTTCTCGCGGCGTTGTTAGTTTTTTCCCGCGAGTGAGCTTTTCTGGTTCCTTGAATGTTCCTCTTCCTTTACGAATTCGAGTGGTGTTCGTACGACTTCGCGTTATCGCACGAGGCCCGCACGTGCCTTTCTCCTTACGTTTTCCGGGAATGTCTTCCAGTTTTTCCAACTCGCGATTTTCTTTTCCTCTATTCTGTTGTCCTTTGCGAAATTATGTACTAGCCGCCATTTTGTGAATTTTCCTTTGTTTTTCTTGGAGTTATGGGACTTATAAAAGTTACGATTTTTCTGTTTTTTATTTAACTAATTTCCCGAAATTTATTTGGTATACTGGGTTGTACTTACATTACTATACTCTACTACTTTAACTTTAATTATTATAGGCCTAATCTTTAAAACTTAAATTTTCTTATTTATTTTGAGTCTAAGGTGTGAAAAATCTCACCCTTTTTTCTAAAATAATATTTAAACTTTTCTTTGATTTTCCTTTAAAACTTTCATTTTACAAATACTTGTTATGATTAAATTTTACTTAACTTTATGTATTTTATAACTAAATGACAATTAAACTTGACGCTTTTAACTAACTTCTAAAATATTGAAAATTCGTTAAGTTTCTTATTCCACCTTTCTTTTAGGTCTATTCTTTATTTAACCAAAAACACCTTTCTTTCTGGCTTTTGAGAAAATTTGAAATTTTTCTTTAACTTTAGACTTGAATTACGTAAGCATTATTTAATATTACGATTTGGGAATTGCATGGCTGACACACCCGTGTTTAGCGTAATGTGTTTCCTTTAGAAAAACCCAAATACATAATATTCTTGGATCCTGACATTCCCTAAGAAATCATTAATTAGAGGCTAAGTTCTTTTTGCATTTCAGGGGTCAACAGTCGCTTCCTTAGATAACGTCCCGCTCGCCCCAACACACGATCAAGATTCCATGTTGGCCTAGAAATGTCGCTTTTTAAAAACTTTTTGTAAAAATTGAAATTTCCGGAATTACAGGGGTCCTGCCTGTTGTAATATATAAAAGAAGAAGTATTGACTGTCTGACTGACATATAATCAATGTATGGCCAAAACTATGATAGGTAGAGCCTTAAAATGTCCAGGGTACATTCAAACCCCTATGTAGAAGTGAATTAAGAAAGGATTTGGTGTTAATGGTTGACAATTGTCAAATAACGAGGGTTCACTCGCAGTCCTACAACAGATAAAATAGCTGGTTTTAATCAAAAGCTTAGACACGGCGCTGTAACCTAGATGTGGCCGGTACTGAATCAACTCGACATTCATTACCATAGCAATCAACTTAGTAAGGGTCAGAATCAGTTTATTATTTTTGAAAACCAAATTTGTTTTTGTTTTGAATAATACAATTCTATTACACATTATAATCGAAATTAATGTAAAATTAATATTATTATTTGTAAACAATTATTTGGTTATTTCAACAAAGGTTCTAAGTTGCTTGATTATTTTTTTAAATTTTTTTTAGTTGCTGTAGGCCCTATAACATTTTGCTTTTATTTTTTAGTTCCACTGAATTTTTAATTAAGGGGTGCGTTCTTTGTACAAAACTTCTTCAATCTAATCTTGGATAATGTAAAGACACCCTCCCCATATACAAAAATGATAAAAATCCTCAATATTACAAAAAGTACTGAACAAGACAAATCCATAACATTCACTGTATGTACTCAGGGCTATAGAATACAAGAGCTAGACCAGTCCGCCACGGAAAGCGTTCCCGTCCCTGCCACTGTGATGACGTCACAGTGGTAACTCCTGCTCCATTCCCAACGCTTCTCATAAGTATTCTCTGCTATACTAATTTCAATTTCTTATCAAAGCTGTAATATTTGTATGATGCGCTCTTCTTTAGTTTTAGTATTGACACTACACAAAGCAATAAGTAGACTGTAAACAATTAGTCTAAAGATGTAAGAAGAAGACAGGGTTACAATAAAACTAACTAATTCGTAGGTAATAAACCGATGTAGTGTACTAATGTTAGCATACTTTTAATTTGATTCTCTGAAACATTTCTGAAAACTAATTATGAAATTGAACAAAATGTGCCACATTATTGAAAATAATTGTATTTATTACAATAAACAACCAAAACTTGAATGCAATACTGCAGTTTAATAAAACATGTGTAATACTTATGGAATAAAACACATAAAAGTTATAAATACTTACACATATTGAGTAGCTTATATGCAGATGATATGCACATGACATAATAATTACTGCTGACATGAAATATAAATAAAATAAATAAAACTACTTTATAGAAATTTCCCTACCCTAGGCCTTAGGGAATAGTTAATTTAATTGTTGAATTTAAACAATTGAACTATTTAAATTTAAATTGACACTGCAATTTAATTTAGTCTAGAAGTTTAACTTAAAATTATGTTTAATTTTTTTATTTTTGTCATCAATAATTTTATTAGGTTTAAATTTGATTATAATTATTTGTATATTATATATTTATTTATATCTAATTATTCTGAAAATTTTAAGCGCATTTTGCTAGTAAAGATTTTTTTTTACATTTTAACTTAAAGCTGCAGAAGAAATTACTTGATGACCTTGGCAAATTTTTAACGTAAAGTAATCTCGCTTGCATCTCTTACATTAAATAAATAATATTTTTTAATGTTTATTTTAATTTGAAACTGATTACTTTAAATTTGTTATTTTTAAATTTTGAGTTATCAATAATTACCGGTGCTCTAAGTTTAAATCTTATTATTATTTATGTATTACAATATATATTTATTTTATATCTCATCATTCTGAAAATGTTTGATTTAATGTATTTTGTTAGTAAATGTGTTTCTTGGAATATTCAAGTAACGCTGCAGACAATAACACTTGATAATCTTGGTAACATT
>JAGFPH010000530.1:182378-195657 GCA_018207615.1 Philaenus spumarius
AATCTCGCGGAATTATCTACCTTCTTTAAAAACGTATACTGAGCAAAATAATTGCTCAATATTCACTAAACTTGCTAAACATATAATTTAGGTGATTTTGTGTATTGTATAGTTTTTAAAGAAATTCATGGAATGCCTCTTCGAGAAAATTAGCATTGAATATGCGTCAAAAGGCGAAAATGGCGCGGAATTATATACCTTCTTTAAAAACGTGCACTGAGCAAAATAATTGCTCAATATTTACTAAACTTGATAAACATATAATTTAGGTGATTGTGTGTATTGTATAACTTTTTAAAGAAATTCATGGAATGCCGCTTTTTCGAGAAAATTAGCCTTGAACATGCGCCAAAAGGCGAAAATCTCGCGGAATTAAATACTTCCTTTAATCACTTGCACTGAAAAAAATAATTGCTCAATATTACCCAACCTTGGTAAACATATAATTTAGGTGATTTTGTGTATTGCATAATTTTTTTAAGAATTATCGTCTGCAACGTTATATCAAATAACACGTGAGAGCTAAGGCGAACCGTGCTTACACAGCGTGTCATGGTACTAGAGTGACGTCACATCGGAGAGGGGCGAGGGGAAGGTTGGGACAGTCGGCGAGCGTCAACATCAAAGAAGTGGACCAGCCCTTGTATTCTATAGCCCTGGTATGTACTACTTCGCAAAATATAATATATTCAGGGTGATTATTTTATAAGCAGATTGAGAAGGTGGTCATACTATTCAAAATAAAGAAAACAACAATAGCTTATGTCTAGAAAAACTTTTTTACAAAGCTATCCACCATTTTATGTTTTTTACTAAATAGTTAATATTGCTAGGAAGGCTTTGCATTTTACTCATCTATGGATAAAGAAGTTGTTTAAAAAGTTAATAAACTTGTTCTAAAGATCTGTTTCAAAATGGATGCCACTAAACATTTTTCATGTTAGTAACGCAAAAAGCGTAGATTTTAGTAAATCATGTCAAGAGTAAATTCTTGTTGCCTGTTTCTACTTTTAATTGTATAACTTTATGAATTGTTGTGCAAAATAATTATTGCCTATGTTGAACCCATCCAACGATTGGATAGAAGGTCAAACAAGCTAAACAAATTTAGTCTTACAGTTTTTTTTCCATAATGTTTTGTGAGTTATTTTTACTAAAACAGTTTAAAATTACAACCATTTTAAAACAGATTATTAAAACAAACAACATATTTTTTGGTACAGTAGGTCTTTACATTGGGGAGTATCCTAACGTATCGGTTTAGCAGTTCTAGAGATGTAAATGATTTAGTAAAACAACAAAATGGATACCTAGCTGTCCCACTGCGTACACAATCACTCGTGTAAGACAAATTAAAGTTAATAGTATAGGTTAATTTTTAAATTTTAACGAAATTTCCAATCTTTCGGATTGTGATTTTATCAAATTCTATAATGTTCAATATATACATATAAAAAAATAGGGTATGTCTGTCTGTTTGTGACGGCATCAACTGAGAACGGTTGATCGTATAATCATTTCTTCGGGAAGGTTAGGAGAAATACACATTCTAAAACGTCTATTCGTTGAAAAGTCGTGTCGTCATTTTGACCAAAGACAACTTTGCCCTCTTTTGGGAACGTTTCTGATTGTAACTTAAAACCGATAGCACCTATATTAAATGTAAGATACTCAATATATTAAACTAGCCGAGTTCTTTCTAATGGCCAAATTCTTTAGGTTTGCATAATTTAGAAGTTATAACAAAAAAACCTGTGCGTTTTTCTTAAACTCTTTACTTTACCAACTGTTTTAAACAACTTAGTTTTTCAATCGTAGGTTTTAGTCTGATTAAATTAAAACCTATGGATTTTAAATTAAATTATCTACAACTTTCATATTCGACACTTTTTTCTCCGCCGTGATCTAATGGGTCAAACATGCAAAACACGTTGGATAGTTTTTGTTGATAGTTTTGCTTTGAAGTATTCTTGGTCTTTATTGCATGAGAACAAATTCTCGGTTACAGCTAGTATAATCACGGAACGCGGTAGCTATGGAACACTACGGCACTATATTATGTTTGAAATGGGCAAGCTCGATTTTCTTTTTCTCTTATTTTAACAGCCGTGGCTCTAAATGAATTGAAAACTCTTTTAATAGGATAAATGAAGCCTAATTGTGTAATTTTGAATGAAAAATCCATTTAGAATGTCGTTAATAAGGATACTGAAAGGCTGTATCACTCATTTGATTCGATACGACGATCTTTCTTTTCTTTGCGACCAAGAATTTCTTCTGCCGAGAATATTTCCTTCTAACCTTAGTGCGCATGCGTCGCGTCGTATCACGGAACGCGGTAGCGTACCATGCGTCAAGGTATGGCACACTAAGAACATTTAAAAAAATATTTTGCCTTTACGGGTTGAAACAACCCCAATTACTTTACTAGTAAAGTGTTCTAATAACATTTTAAATATAATAAAGTTTGATTATAAGTAAATGTGATATCTGGTTGTGTTATTTGGGCCTTAAGGGTTGAAACAAAACCTAAAACTATACATTCTAGAGAGTATTTAAACAATAAATTGATATAAATAAGGAAACTGTTACTTATTTTATTTACAACAAACCTGCCAAAAACATAACTGAAATCCTCCCAAAAAAACTTTTTAACAAAAGCAAAAAATAACGCGTGAAGCTATGATTATTTTTGTTTAAAAAAAAAAGAATTGAAAAAAAAAAATTTGTAAAGCTATGTTTTAAGAATATAAAAGATTTGATTAATCATAACAAACAAAAAACAAAAAAAGCTAGAGGAGAGAAATAATACACTGTAAACCTACAGTTAATCACTGAACAAATATTTTTAAAAAAGCAAGAGCGAAATCAACTATTACGTAAAGCTACGAATATAATATAAATGAACAAATATTGATCGCATTAAAAATATCTTTCTCTCAAAATCATCAATTCAGTACAGTACTTTAACTTGAATGTATCCAAGAGTCTAATTACAAAATAGTTGAAACACTTGGCAGTCCTTTGAAATTTCCAAAATATTGTTCGGAAATGGTTCTTCTGTAACATAAATATAACTAGATCACCTATAGAGCTTAAGAGTGAAGATAGTTGCAAATACTGCATTTCTCGATGAGGCTAGTCAATAAAAGGACCGCCAAGCTTTTAATCTGTTTTGTAATTAGTTAGACTCATGGATACATTTAAGTGAAAGTACTGAATCGAAGAAATTGTACAGAGTCTTGAGTGAAGAGCATCGATCGGTTTTGGTTATTTTGAGAGAAATATTTTATAATGCGATCAATATTTGTTCAGTTATAGATTCATAGCTTTACATAATAGTTAAATTCGCTCTTGCTTTTTTATTAATATTTGTTAGTGATTAACTGTATGTTTACAGAGTATTATAGTATTTCTCTCCTATTCTTTTTTTTATATTTATATTTTTTTATCAAATCTTTTATATTCTTAAAGCATAGCTTTACAAATATGTTTATTTCAATTCTTTTTTTAATACAAAAATAATCATAGCTTGATGTTTTTTGCTTTTGTTAAAAAGTTTTTTTGGGAGAAAATATTATATTCTCTAGTTTTTACAATTTGTTTATTGTATGCCATTATTTTCAAAACAGTCAGTTTAAAACGAATTTAAATTAGTTGTACTATTTGTGTATGTCTATAGGTATTCCTTGTTTTGTAAGTACATGTAAATACGATACATTCATTACTTATTTGTTTACTACTAGGTCACAACATTCTATAAAGTTTGATATATTGGAATGACTGACTGGTTTTGAAATATTTTACATTTTATTACCGTTAATGTTAGCTCCTACCGATAAATTTTAGTTAGGAATTTGTATATGATTGCATCGCAAATTTATAGCAATAATCCGGCACAGTTTACGACTTTTCAGTAACATACGCGATTGTGGGTGAAAATTGCAACTTATTACAAACATTACTCTGGAATAGCGTTAACAGAAACATCCTTTTTATGTGAATAAAAGTGTTCTTTGTCGGCGGTTTAATGAATGTTATGAGAACAAAGTCCCTCGGACATATCTGTATGTCCAACTCGCAGAAAATAATTAATAAAGATTACAAGGGCTGAGGGTTGAAAGGTTTTAACTTGTAGCTGGAGGGCAAGGGAGTGTGTTTGGGGTGGTGGTGTTTGTAAAGATTTAGTTTTTCATGTTAAGATGATTTCTTTCATTCTAAAGGACAGTTGACTAAATTGGACTGCTTGTTGCTTCATTGTGTGAAAACTTTTTTGTACAATCGCGTGAAAATTAGCTATTTTCCTAATTAAATAAGTAAAATTACATTTTGCGTTTGTTATCAAACAAAAGTGTGACAAGTTAAGCGTTATTTTAAAAGGTACACACGATAAGAATTAATTAACTAGCTGTTTCATTATTAATTTTAATAATACTAATAAAATATATCACACTAGATGTTTTGATTTTTCAACTTCTTTACATTTTTCATTTTAAATTTCAATATTTAAAAAAATTATCTATTAGTAGAAAACCTATTGTTTTAACTTCTTAAATCTAAATTAAATTTAAAATTTCGAGTTAGTACCGAGTGCCAAGGACTGTGTTCTCTCGGCAGTTCCGAAAGTGTTAAGTTCTGAAAGTGTTGTTTTGTTGTTATAACTTCATGGCACAAACTTCCTAAAAAAATAAAGTCGGTGCTATTAAATTCAAAATGTTCACACTATAACTGTACATAACGTATCATTAACTTCTATAAAAGCGAGTGTACTTCCGTGAGTTACAAAATATTATATCACATGCGCAAGGTTTATATTTATATTTATAATTTTAAACACATATTGTTTGTTATAGAACAGTTGTCGACAGTAAACAACACTTCAGACATAGATACTTTCGCTCATCATGTGTGGTATTTTAACATAACCTAGCCTAGATTTATGTAGGCCGTTGGGGTTACAGTATGTTTACAAGTTTCAACTTCTTATAATGTTGGTTGTTTCGTCTATGAGTTATAAAACTAATGTAGGCGATCATAAGCTATGTGCTTGACTATGTGGTTGAAAATCGTTGAATATGTATGTATTTTTACAATCCTTTTTGTTTACTTCATTCTTGACAGCATAAAAAAACAAGTGGCATACAAACATAAACCTATATTTTAAACTATCACTATATTGTGCTAATGGTCTGAATTATTGCTGTTTTAATAGAATCATACAAGTTTGAGCTTCTGTTAATTTATAAATATAGGACTACGGTCATTGAAAACTTAACTGAATATTCATGTGAACGATAATATAGTTTTGTCTAAATGGCTGAATTTCTAATATCTGGTTTTTAAATCTTTGATTTAAGTAGACCTATGATTAAAATATACGATCTTTTGTTTTGTTTTCCAAAATCATTTCCGGTCTTTGAATAAATAGTTTATTTATTGACTCTGTAGATTTAACGTGTGGAAAAGCTGTAACTGCATATACCGTGCCCAATTAGACATAGTTTATTGTTTTTTGGCCTAAGTAATTTATTCTGAAAAACGAAGTAAAAAAAAACAAAAATATAAAACATATACATTTTCTTCTAATTTTGACATCAAAACAAGTCATATAGCCTACAATAGTTCTTTACATAATATATATCATTTAGATCGAATTAATCTGCACTTGAATTATTATATGTATAGAAATTACCTTTATCATTTAAAAAGGAAAATTAACTGTACTGATAACTCGACAGAAGGACAAAGGATTGGTCCTTTTTTCCTTTTTTTAAATGAATTTTAAGATACGGAACGCGGATAAGGGATTGTAATACATTTGAACACTTTATGAGTTTTTCAGTAGAATTTCGAAATCATTCCATAAATTATGTTATTACGATTAATTGTCATACGTACATTCATAGCAATTTAACTTCCGCTAGTCTAGGTAACTGATGACATTGGTCAGTTTTTACTCTCTAACTTTGCTTTTAATTGTGAAACACAAACCTATCATATTTGTGCTTAAACTAACTTTAATTTAATTTAGTCTTCTCAAATTTAATACGAGTTAGATTATATAAACTTAACTTTATTGCATTTTCAATTGCTTGTAATTGAATCTATATTAAAAAGAAAAGATATCGCAATTTGAAAAGTTATTTAAATCTGGCAAGTATTCTTTCGTAAACTACAAACAACAAGTAAATATCTCATTTAGTTCACAGTTATATCTGTATTAGTATATCAGTTCTGTATTGTCATGAAGCTGAAGATTTCAAATTTATGTTGCATCTCTTAAATTCGTATGTATTGTGTTTTTACTGTGATACGAAGGAACATTCAATATTGTCCTGATTACTTTACAAAAAATAAAGTAATTCCTTCTTTACAAAGAAGGGAAGTTTTTGGACGATAAAAATTTGTTTCACAATGAATACATTTATTTCTAAAATTGTCTCGAGAATATAAGTTCTAATAATTTAAAATGGCTACAAAAAAACCCCTGTTTTGTTTATAGTTTAAGAAAAGAAGAAGATATTGTAAATGACTATGTTCACTAGTTATTACGTTTACTATCCAATTGAAATACAGATTTAAAACTTCTCATACTTTTGATCAAACAAATAATCTTCCCTTTCTTAGTTAGAAAGGTTATCAAGTTCTATCAAGGGCTATGTGGATTTTGTGGATAGTTAATCAAAAGAAATATAATTATAAGTTACAATATTGTATAACGTTGGTCTGCTGAATAAGATTATTTGCCAGAAAATCTTTAGATTTTATAATGGAACTCTGATCTGAGAAAATTAAAGCCACCAGAATTTCAGTTTCAAGAATTGTAGATTGCGAATAAAAAATATTAACATTTCGTGACTTGAGCGTGGTTCCGTAGATCAACACAGTCTAGATATTTCCAAAATTATTGTATGCAGTGGTTTAGCCTAAAGCCACACATGTTTTAGAATCGTGATAGTTTAAACAAATACAAGAGGAGATGTTGTAAAACAAGCGATTAAATTATTACTCTATAAAAGAAAAAAGGTTATTTTTTCCCAAACATAATAATATCACATTAAAGTACAAACAAATTTATTACAGAACAATAAACATAATGTGTTAGGTACATTTTTTATATAACGACAAAATATGATATCCTTTTCAATCAAAGCATTCATATAGTTGTTGCTGAAAACTAGATATCGTCGTGTAACAATAATTTCTAATGGATTTGTGCGTCTTCTCTTCCAATTTTCTGTTTGTGCTTTCGATTGTACTTGGTATTTCCTGGTACACAATACTCTTTAAATTGCCCTACAAGCAAAATTTACTAGAATATAGATTAAAAGAGTAAGAAGGTCAATAAATATCACTATTTCTAGAGATTACACACACAGTTCTAGAACAAATATTTAAAACTCTAGTTTGTCCATCAGTTTGACTCAGTCTTTTGAATTAATTTTATTTAATTCATAGAATATTTATATGTAAATATTTAGGAATGAAACACCAGTGAATACCATTCTATATTCTAGGTGATTGATTTATCACGTACATACTGGAAAAATATTCTTACAGTTTCACGATGGATTAATAAAGAGGCTACTAATGAAGCCGGCAATGATGTGTACTCCAGTACCTAAACTTCTATTTATTTACATAATATAACCTTATGGATAGGAAAGGAACTGGTCAATTATCCATAAGTTATGCACAATATTCTAATATCTAAGAACTGTTCACACAAAGACGTTGGCTGCAGAAATCGTTTTTATTAAGAGGATGTACTAGTTGAATTTTATGGTGATGATAGTGAATAAGAGGGAAGGTCAACATTACCGGTTTAGAGCTGCCCACACCAGGGTGGATGCTTGTTGCACTCGTTCCACATTTTTCGGAGTTTGACTTGATTTTAAACTTCCAAACATCTTTATGTCATTTGAACCTGTTGGAGGAGGGGGAGTGTATATTACTATGCCCCACCAGCTTGGGCTTTTTCGAATTTCTTATCGCACTCGTTCGATATTTTTAGGGTTCGACATTCCCAACCCACAATTGGGCAATTGAACTAGTCTCCTTGAAGTTTTGTTCCCACATTTTTATTTTGCATTATTTCTGGTCGTGTAGGGAAATTAACACTGAAAACAAGCCTATTATCCCCACAACTGGAATTTTAATAAAAGACTTTAACCACGATTGTGCGCTGTTGGTGATCCAACGTTAAATTGCCTGAATGCTCAATGCTTATAATATGTTACATTGCCCAACTCTGAATGGTCAAATACATTTGCCAAAATTCGTAAAAACAAGAAATTTTATCTTTAGAATTAAAGCAATAACCAAATCTGTCCTTTAATACAAATTTAGTTTTTATAAAGTTCCCGGATTTCGAGATATTTAACGGAAAATTTTATAAATAGTTATAAAACATTTCAAAATGTACAGTTCTGGCTAAAATACCTAGTACATACTTATAGCGCTGTACAATCAAAATCACAATGAGAGCTTAACATACAACAATCATACTTTCATTGATAAAACCTAAAGAAGACAAAGTTATGGGACATTTAGCTGAAATGCTTCGGAAACCCATTAGCCAAGCTAGACTATTTAAGTCTACCTTCTTCTAAAACAAATAAAGCCTACCTTCTGATGTAAATGCATTTAATCTCTGTGCTAATTACAAAAAAAGTAGTTCCTTCCTTACTAATTAATTTTCTATTTCATTTAAATGGAGAATTCATGGAATAATTTACTTAAAACCAAAATAAAGGAGCCTTTGATGTGCGTTTTCTTCTCTTGAATGGGACACCACCCCACACTTTAATTTCACACAAACGAGTTCCCGTCATTAATAGAGCATTAATTTTCCTATAACGTCTTCTTGACAGCCACCACAAGGCACCCTTGCCTTTAGCTAATTATAGCCAAGTTTCGCGATCCATGGTCGTACTTTAATACGCGTTATTACTGTTAAGTTCAAAGTGGTTTCATGGAATTGTTGTTCCTAGACTATGGAAATACATTAGTCTCTTATCTTTAATATAACTCTTAAACGTAAAGATTTGTTTAACATAGGACATGTTTAGATCTAAAATAAAATGTAAAACAAATAGACTAATAGTGTTACCGTAATTTATTCTTTCTGCTCACAAATATTATGTTAAATACAATTGTACTAAAAATAAACTTATACTATTGTTACTTGGCCTATAATATTTTCTTAGCATAAAATAGAATGAAAAGTGCCTGCTGGAAATGTTCTGCTTTAATATTGTACATTCGATTTTCAAAAATGAATTAATACTTTCAGATTTGTGTTTAAATCCTATTTAATAAAAGGTGTTTTATGGAACACTACACTTTAAAAATATGCCCTAATAGTTTATAGTTTCCAGACAGTCTGCTTCTTTGTATCTAACAAGATACCGTTGTGTTATTGAGTTCAAATTTCATATAAGAGTATGTTACGTAACCAATTACACACACAAAAACTTAATCGTATACATGTCAAAATGGTATTACCAGACAAAAAACCTCTATCGTTCAGTTCAGGCAAAACAGTCAGTCTTTATTCATATCAGTTAAGCCTGCCAGTCTGCCCATACGTTTTGTTTTACCACATAAAAAACCTCAATCGTTCAGTTCAGGTAAAACAGTCAGTCTACATTCATATCAGTTAAGACTGCCAGTCTGTCCATACGTTTTGTTTTACCAGATAAAAAACCTCAATCGTTCAGTTTAGGTAAAACAATCAGTTTGCACTCATATCAGTTAAGCCTGCCAGTCTGCCCCTGCGTTTGGTTTTACCACATAAAAAACCTCAATCGTTCAGTTCAGGTAAAACCGTCACTCTGTACTCATATCAGTTAAGCCTGCTAGTCTGTCCATACGTTTTGTTCTACCAGATAAAAAACCTCAATCGTTCAGTTCAGGTAAAACAATCAGTCTGCACTCATATCAGTTAAGACTGCCAGTCTGTCCATACGTTTTGTTGTACCAAATACAAAACCTCAATCGTTCAGTTCAGGTAAAACAGTCAGTCTACATTCATATCAGTTAAGACTGCCAGTCTGTCCATACGTTTTGTTTTACCAGATAAAAAACCTCAATCGTTCAGTTCAGGTAAAGCAATCAGTCTGCACTCATATCAGTTAAAAATGCCAGTCTGTCCATACGTTTTGTTCTACCAGATAAAAAACCTCAATCGTTCAGTTCAGGTAAAGCAATCAGTCTGCACTCATATCAGTTAAAAATGCCAGTCTGCCCATACGTTTTGTTCTACCAGATACAAAACCTCAATCGTTCAGTTCAGGTAAAACAGTCAGTCTGTACTCATATCAGTTAAGACTGCCAGTCTGCCCATACGTTTTGTTTTACCAGATACAAAACCTCAATCGTTCAGTTCAGGTAAAACAGTCAGTCTGCACTCATATCAGTTAAGACTGCCAGTCAGTCCATACGTTTTGTTTTACCAGATACAAAACCTCAATCGTTCAGTTCAGGTAAAACAGTCAGTCTGCATTCATATCAGTTAAGACTGCCAGTCTGTCCATAAGTTTGTTTTACCTGTTACAGTTAACCTGACAGGTAATAAATTAGGCAAAACGTACCAAGTCTGGAATACGATCCATGTAACATAGAAGCAACTAATTAGCTCGGAATTAGTATTATTATTTAACACAAATTCTTTTGTATTTGTACCAGAGGAACGAGCTGGCGCCTCCCCTAATAATTCTACAAATCTCAATAATATATTCTTCATTCCTTACTATATGTACAACATCGACTAAACATTATTTACATTATGTTGTAAGTTAAATTCCTAAATTGTATACATTAAACTTATTTACATTTCTCAATTCAGACCTCAAATAATGCCACACAAAAAATATAAATTAATAAATTTGTAGGCTGTTATATAAACATAAATTAAATTAAATCCTCAACAAATTAATATAAGTTTCATCTCAATCACGGAGTTAGTTATTTAACTCGTAAATGTTAAGGTTTGTATACATTAAAACTTTAAATATAAATATCTTAAATTTACGTTATTTTTGTATTCAATTGATTTTCCAACGTAACCGCAGAATGAACTTAAGTTTTTGAGATAAATCTAAATATATAAAGTTACAAGCACTACATGTGTAAATTGATATCATTCTACTTTTCACTTAATATTATCTGTGACCTATATCATGAGAAGAAAAACATATTTATGTAAAACGACTTGTTACTAATGACGGATCATCAGTGGTTCAAAGATATATTTAAAAATATCTTTGTTGACATTTTGCCACCCATTCCGATTTAAATTGGTAAGGGTTGGTTTCCAAATGGCAGATGTAAATTTAAACTGTGTACGTTGAATTACATATTTTTCCCCGCAATATAATTTTGTAATAAAGTAGCCACAAAACCACACTGCCAATTTGTTACCACATGCTCTCCAGTGGCAAAAAGATAATGAAAAGTGAGTCCACTGATCGCGGATTTAAAAATTAGAGGCCATGTAGAACCAAGGATTCCTGAAAAGCCACTAATGCTCAAACACATCTATATTCGAACAAACCCAACAGAAACTCTCCACTTACAAGAGAAAAATTATATCTAAATATGTGTTATTCCATACATAGATTTTTCTAAAATAGTTCAAATTGTACTATTATTTTGTTTCTGGTTAATATTTATAAGTAAAAAAGATGAACACAAGGTTAATACTTACATTACAATATTATAAAATACCTTTGTTTTACCCGAAGGTATTTGTTTGTTGTTCCACAAAGGAGTGGAACTGTAATATTTAAAAAAAAATATTATTTAAATGTTTCTTATTCAAGGTGTTGTGATTTGTGTTTGTGTGTTGTGTTGTGTATTGTGTTAAATTTATTTGTAAAACAAAGGTAGTTTATAATTATAAGATATATACCCAGTCCATAAGGCAATAACAAAAAAGATAGCTGTTATTACAATATTATAAAATATAAAAGAATAATAAATTTATAAATTTATCGTTACCAACTAAAAATATATAACCATATAGGTCTAGTAACAAAATTTCAAGGTTAGGGCCGAAAATTTGTTTAGATGCATCTCCATTCAACAACAAAAATACATTTAAACAAAGGTGCACAGTCAAAGGTAAAGTTAGATTGATCCAATATAGAAATTATAAGGATATAATTCCAGTTTATGTAAACGACTCCATAATGTTGAGAAATTAAATTTTATGCACAATTAATTTAGAATAATTTTTTTACACATAAATAAAGTAAATTTAGCTTCACATTGCAAATGCTCATCGATTCTGTCATGAGCATCCATAGATAATGCCGTTATTGGAGGAAGCTAACTTGCACGTGTCAAAAAGGTTGGTTGAAAACAGCTGATTTCAATTCAAAATGTATGTTAAGCAGTGATTGGATTGCAGCACTAAATGTGGAACTATTTTGAAGCCGAACAATTGATGTTTAATTGGTGGTGCTACTAGTGGCCGTAAAACGGGACTCGTGGGGTCGAGTAAGGTCAAGCAATTTGCTGTGCATTCGTGTTAAAAAAAATTCAACATTTAAATTGTGCTATTCATATTTTCAGTAATAGTTAATTAGGTTTTAATTTAAATATTGCCGTTCAAAATTAAATGGTTGTTAGAAATTTGTGTAATTAGGTTTAAAAGGTAATTCTAGAGTGAAGGGAGGTTGAGTATACTTGATTAGATTGTATTATAAAGTATTTAGTTAATACATAAATAATGGTGGTGCATATGCAGTATTTAAGTTTCGTTTGATAATAATTTACATTTTTTCAATGAGGCTTTAGTTTTATGTAATGTTGTAACTAAAATTACAGTTTAATTATAATTGTCATTTGTTCAGAAGTAATATGTTTATGCAACTAATATTAACATTATAAATTTTATTTTTTATTGAAAACTATTGAAATATAAACTTTTTAAAACCAGTTTATAATGTTTAGTTACTAATTTGAGTAGTTTCAAGAATATTCCAAAAATAGGTGAGAATGATAAAACAGTTAATAGACAATTTAATAAGTTAATATTTAGCATGGAAAAAAATACATTTCCTACAGCTCAAACATTTACATGGCTATAAACTCATATCATCCTTCAAATAATTTTAAATTAGATACTAGGAAACAATACTATAGTTTTTAAATAAACAAGTCAAATTTTTTACGTAAACAACATTTTAAACCATAATTTATTCGAATATAATACTGTCTCAGGTAGAACATGTCCGATTTATATAGAAATTAAGTTCACTATAAACACACA
>JAGFPH010000530.1:201040-221394 GCA_018207615.1 Philaenus spumarius
ATCAAAATTATTGAAATATGTTTTCATTTGTTGTACAATATCCAGCAAATGTATTTCATAATAGTTATCCACAAAATCTTCAAAAGTAGCCTAATAGCTCGAAATTAAGATTTATCGTACGCAAATTTGCCTTTCCATAGTTCAAGACCAAATATTAAGTCAATAGATTTTTTGTGTAAAGTGCGTTTATTTTACCTCTACTCAAGACATTTTAAATTTTCCTTTCAATTAATGATCTAGGATAGGCTAAAAGTAAACAACCATCGAATATTTTTTTAAATCTAATTTGTTTTATTCTATTATTTTTGTGTGTCCATGATTCTGATCTGTACAGTTTTAAAAGTCGTAATATATGTAGGTTTCTGTTCGTAAAACTTATCCTAAAAACAAAATGATAACGTAATAATATATAACACATTTCCAAACAGTATTATCTACTTAATATTTTATGTACATTCATTTCGTTGAAGTTTTGTAATTTAAATTCGTTTGATTGTTTCTTAACTTTATAAATATATTATAATATCGCGTTTTATGGTAATTTTCTAAATTATTTTGAAGTGTGGGTGTCTCCTATTATTATATTAGGAGATTCGCTTTCTTAAATGAATACACACCACAGAACAGAAGTATCGTTGAAAACCATTCCTACTGCATGCAAGTAGGAAAAATCTTGCAAAGCGTATTGCTAAATATTTTTCTAATTCCAAACATGATAATATAGATTCTAAGTCTTCGTTTAGTAAAATTCCTTTGTGTAATTCATTGGTGTACATAATTATTTTCATTTTTCTTGTAAATATATAATTTTATAAATAACTCAGAAATTCCACTATTTTGATATTCTGTTATATACTCGTTTTGCAGTTACAGTATACATAAATGTTAAATAAATACACAATATTCCATTTACTAAACAATGTACGTTTGAATATGTATAATTGTAAAGTAAATAACGTCTTCTAATAATGTTTACATAAAAAGATATAAACAAACAATGATTTTTATTTTCCATGACGACGTGCTGTATAAAGTTTTTTTACCGGCATACCGTAAATTATACAAACATTTGCTACAAATAATGTTTAACAACGTATATTTTCTAATAAGAATTTGTACAATAATTCTGCATTGTTTTCTCTACATATTTTGTCCTCGAAATTATTAGCATGTGCATAGAAAAAACTCAAGTTTCACATAAGCATGCAATTTTAGTTTAAAAAACACTTTCATAAAAAAACCTTTTAATATATAAATGGCAAGAAAATTGTTAATGATTTAGAAAAAATGTAATAATTTGAACTTTGCACGATTTTTAGGAAGATTTCAAAGAAATACTATATATGCAGTCGTTACCATAGTGAGATTTCCGGAAAGTGTCTGCCTAGTTGTTTTGTTACAAGATCATTAAATCCAAAATCCATTGTGAAATAAAAAGTTTTACATGTATTTAAAAATATAAATCCAGCCCATAGTTCTAAATAAATAAGTAAATTTGTTTACACAAATAAATAAAATATAGAACAAACTCTCGATAGATGTCATTATTAGTCGAAAACGAACGAATCGAATGGGTAGAAATTAAAAACGTTTAAAAATTTAAGAATCGCTACAACTCTCTTAATATAAATTGATTTCATTCGTAAATCAGTTCAAAAAATTACTGTAACCTTAATCGTTTCTAAAATTAGACAAATAACTGATTCTTTTTCTATTGCAAAAAAAATATGTTTTAATGTTGACATATAAGTCATGCTTATATAGAATCGGTATTTTGGTATGATATAGTTTTTTGAGGAGATGCAGTGGATATAGTGGATATAAACAAACTTGTTTTGCTCCAATAATATTTTAAGAATGTTACTTATCTTGACCGAAGATTTAGTTGTAGGCTACTTTTTATTTTATTAAATATTTACTTTATCGTTAATGTATATAGGCTATATGAAGTATAGTGAGCGTCAACACAAATTGATGAGTTGCGGTGGAAAATACGAGTACAATTATAAAATGACACATCATCTCTCGCTTACTATGATTTTTCAGTGATAAAATAAAAACGTGTATGGTAAGAAAACCGTAACAGATAGACATTTTGAATTTTACTTACGTTCTTGTTTTTATCAGTTCAAACATTTCATTCGTTTATTATTGGTATAATGTTATTTTAACGGTTTTGCCAACATACCCAATAAAAGGCACCTAGTAGCCCTTTTTAGCAAATGTTTATAATAATTTGTTAAATTAAACCAGCTATTGTTAAAACAGTAACAGATATAAAATGTACTGTAACTGACTCTTGGTAAATCTTTTAATTTTCAACATTGTTTCTCTTACAGTATCCGTTTACCACGACCAAAATGAAATTTAATTAGAGTTAATTCATAGAGTTCGACGAGAGGATTCAACACTTGATGGCAAGTGCTATACTATGAAAAGACGCTCAAGTGCGGCTATAATATCGCTTACAAGCAAATGCTTTTTACTTTCTCGCTATACTATAGAATAGAGAAAGTATAGTGATCGCAAAAAAATCGATTTTGAGATTTTTGTGGAAATATCCGTTTTGGGACCCCCAGAGTCCTAAAAAGATGTTTTTACAAAATTTCTTTCTGCCTGTATGTCTTCCTGTATGTATACACAGCTAGGGAGAAAACTATTCGATCGATTTCGAACAAATTTGCACCAAACATGTCAATTAGGCATGTATAGATGCACAAAAACAAGTTTTGAAATTTTTTGAAAACCAACCCCTTATTGTAAAAAAAAACTCCAAAAAAGCAGTTATTATTTTTTTATTAAAAAACGGTTCTAATGATTTTGATAAAATTTGACTTATTTGTACTTAATGTACCCTATCATATGCAAAAAACACGCATCTTTCTTAAAATTCTCGTTTAGCTAATAATAATAACTAGCAGACCCGTGCGAAGCATTCGCATTCTAACTTACTTAAATCCCACTTAATTAAAGTACACACCGTTTATCTAGTATCGTATGGTCGTATAGTGCGTTACCAACTTGCAGAAGGTAAACAACAACAAATAGGTGCATCCATAATACTGTTTATGACCAAGCTTACAATTAATTAAAAATAGCAATGTAGTGGCGTAACGGCAGTTCTCCAGCTGGGTATTGTTATCAACAGTGTTGCCAACGCCGCCAGGAAAATATCCCTACAACTTACTTGATCACACTAAATTTGTTCAATAATTTAAATGTGTTTGTGAAAAAGTATGTGCCATTTTCTGGTACCGTTTATTTTACATTGTAGCCGTGTATAACCCTACTCTATTAGCAAACTATGCATAAAAATCCTAAGTACAATCCACTAAACTAAAGTAGTTACTATGGTTTTCTGTTTCCAAATATTTCAATTTAAAGTTAAGTTTTTCGACCGGATTGTAACCAAATATATTTAACTAGTATTGCAATAGGCATAGGACTAATTTCCGTATATTGCATGTTCATTCTTAATATTATATACATGATTTTAGACTGAATGAAAATATTTTTCCCATTCGCATAAACCTCCTAACGGTATTGTAGCGTTCCTAAATGCAATCGGTATTGTGTTGCAGAAAGAGAGTGGTTGCCACCCTGTTATCCAAAATTATGTTGTTCTTGAGAACTATTAAGGAACTTTAGCTGGATTGGCGATAGTGAAGGAAAGAAAATAACAAACTAAAATTTGATAGGTATTAGGGAACAATAACAATACACTATGTTTTATTATATAATGATTGTTTACATTTATTATTCAAATAATTATATATAACTTAACTGATACATACTCAGACACACCATTCTGTAATATCATCCTTCCTCTCTCATTGTTATTTTACTTTCTCTTGTTCTAGTTGCGATTGGTTGTTTAGAAATTAAGACCACCCATACTCTTGTATGGTAAAAGTTGTAGCTAATGTATCATAGATGATAACGACTTTGTCATTGAATCGCGTTTGATTATTAAACGTATGTGTTTGAGAATTAGTTAATTTTTATTATTCTGAAATAATTATTTTTCATTTGTCAAGCTCAAAGTTTATTAAGATATAGAAATGTAACGAAATATGCCTAAATAAAATACGGAGCACATTAGATGCACAAATCAACTCTTTCTTACTAAATAAACAAACTATTAATTACTAAACACAACTGGTGGTCACCACTGAAAGATAATAACTTAAACTTGTACAAACATTATTACGCAAACAAATTAATAGATGGAGTAAAAATTAAACTGTAATAACAAAAACGAAAATAAACAAAATAAAGTTAGTTGAAATACAATTTAAATCCTAAACTGTTCACAACACATCTATTTTATAAGAAATAAATAGTGTTTAGTTGTTCTCTAGAATCCCCTAAACAGAACAATTATTGTAAGAGGGTAAAACAATTATTATTTTTAAACGAGGAAATTTAATAAAAAGGCAAACTTAGTAAAATAAAAATTATTATATTTGTTGCTGACTAGGCGTGATCGATAAATAATAACCAGGTGAAATAAATAGTTGCTATACAATGGTTAGGGGACCATTAATAAAATACAATTTAGGCAAAATATAATTAATTAATTCTGTCAAAAATTCACAATAAGAATGTAAATATTAAATTAATTAAGAGGCAAAGGTATAACGGAATATTACTCTCGGTCCAGAGGTGTATGGAAATTAAAATGATCAGCTTTTATAGAATGGCGACCAAGGATACGGCATTAGTTCTAGCTGGAGTGCATCCGATGGACTTATTGATGGAAGAGAGGGATAGGTTGGTGAGGGAGGCTAAGATCTAAACAGGGAAAGAGAGCACAGCAAAAAAGACAGACTGGACCAATGGCAAGGATGATAGGCTGCAATGACCGGATGGACTATTTAGTTAATCCCAGAGGTACAGAAATAGTTTGGATGGAGACACGGTGAGTTGGATTATTACTTAACACAGATGCGCACAGGACGCAGGGAGTTTGGAGAATATCTTCACAGTTGACATGTTTAGCATAAGTAACTAACACTCACAAAAGTACATCTTGTAAAGAAATTAGCACTGTGGATCACACATTGTTTGACTGCCCTAGATAGGGAGGAAGTAAGTAATAACCTTGGAGCAACGTGAAGCTGGTGGAGTTCTCGCTAAAGAACAGAAGAAATTGGAAGATATGTAATTAAGCTGAAAGAGGACGAAAGTCAAAAATTAAAGAATATTACTGAGTGCAACAGAAATGTGAAAGGTTACCAAATAATGACTGAAAGTAGATGTAGACAGCTGAACCCTGAAGTAATGCTTTATCTGTACACGAGAGTATTAAGAAAATAGTGGAGATGGTTTAGTGGACGAAAGCCGCTCCTGTAACAAAACAAAAGAGACAAAACATAAAAATAAATTTTATTTTAGGTTATAAATTACATGCATTGGGAAAGTAATTTTGAAATTTTAAAAATATATTTTTATATAATTGTAATACTTATTTTACCGCAGGTAAACTGTAAATATAATAAACGGTACCACAAACTTTCACATACTTTCTCACAAACATATTTAAATTATGACACAGATTCACTGTGACTTCATTATTGTATTAAAGTAGGAGAGGGGATACATTAAAATTAAAGGAACTAATAAATATTATTATTATTATTAGCCAAATGAGAATTTTTAGAAACATGCGTTTTTTTTCATATGGCAGGGTACATTAAGAGCTACAAATAAGCCAAATTTGATAAAAATCTTTAGAACAGTTTTTTTTTATAAAAAAATAATAACTGCGTTTTGGGGTTTTTTGGCCAAAAAGGGGGTTGTTTTTCAAAATTTGTCAAAACCTTTTTTCGTGCTTCTACACAGGCCTAATTGACATGTTTGGTGCAAATTTGTTCGAAATCGATCAAATAGTTTTATCTCTAGCTTTATATACATACAGACACAGATAGACATACAGACAGACAATTTGTAAAAAACACTTTTTTGGACTTAGGGGGTCCCACAACTGATATTTCCTCAAAAATCTCAACATCGTATTTTTTTCTAATCACTATACTTTCTCTATACTATAGTATAGTGAGAAAGTAAAAGGGGATGAGTTATTTTTCATACATGACAAATTCACTTTAGATAATCATTTACTTATAGTTTTCTAAACTCCCTAGCATATGATTGACAATAAACTATTTAAAATCTCACGGTCTACTTGAAATTATTACTAATTACAAATTACGAATGTTTACAGCATAAGCAACTGACCGTAAGGCACCAAAACACGTTTTATAAAACATTTTTACTTGTTCAATTAGTGCATACCCCATTTTGAAAAAGCATGATAAAACCCATATTATCCAGAAGTGATAACCAATACATAAATCAAGAAAGTGTGTTTAATTAAATTTGGGAAAGTAATGTTTGAACTAACGTCATAAACGAAACACACTCAAACTTCTTTTCTTTAGTATGTAGTAGGATTATTGTAAATAAAAACTATTTTTAAAAGTGAAGTAATTATAGCAATTGTGTAAACAGTGCATCAGTTTGCATACTAACATAGCAATGTTTGGTGTATGATAAACCTAGTCCATGTTAACGGTGGCTTAGACCTCGTATAATTCAACGTAAACACATCTACAGAGTCTGAGTAGGTCTAGGTAAACATATCAATTACTTTAGACATCTCGTCTGTCAACATTTGATGGCATTACATCCATAATGCATATCCTTAAACTGAGACCAACAAAGAAAATACTCTGCTTAATTAATTGTTGCATTACATTCGTCTATTTATTGTTTATTGAAATACATGTTTAATTAAAGTGTACATTAAAATATATAAAGCATTAAAAATGTTGCAGTTAAAAATAAGATATGTTTATGTGTTATTTTAATGTCAAATTAGTGAAGAAAACATACGTTAACAATAATAATTCATCCCTTCAGTTTCTTCTTTGGCAAACTCATACCGTTGATTTGACCAAAACAAAATAATCATCAGAAATAATACCTTAACGTTAACAACTTTATATTACTGACAAAAAACATCGAAACCATTTACAATATAATGTATTTTCAAATAATCTACATTAGAATGGTATTTTTGTAGTAAACATGTTTTAAAATTTTGTTAAAATAACAGTTTAAACAGTAAATAGTCCTTAAGTCCAACAAACAAATTAATTGTGAATATTAATTTGCTCTTTAGGTTTATTAAAAAAAGGTTTTAACTATGACTAGAATAGAACAGATTCATCAGTTTATGTAATCACAGGATGATTTTTTAAAACTTATTTCTTATATTACCTAAATTTCGAAAAGTAATATGCAATAGCTATTGTGGTTCAGCTTTGGGGAAATTTTATAAAATATTTTAGATAACTACAAAATACCAAAACCATTCCTTCCCTCCCAGTACTTAATCTAAAAAAAATGTAACCTTCACATTTACCATTATTATTTGGTTCTTCAAATTTAAGCCGATTATTAACTTTCTGATAACCTACTGTGTTAGTAGGTTAATTAATATCAACATCAACCAACGCATTCGTTCGCTAGGATTAATATTTCTTTTACTTCCATGAAGTTCTTGGATGGCTACGGCGAATTATGTGTTTATTACAAGTGTTTAACATGGAATGGTGGATAGGGAAAAAGGGTTTCAAGTATTTTGTAAATATGTTATCTATGGTTCAACTAAAAAGTGAATAACGGCATTGCCCTGACTGACATAGAATCAACTTAGAACCAAAAAAGTTTATCAAAACTTAAGATAAAAATACTAAAGTTTGAATGTATATTCTTATCAGTCATAGACGCACAATAAGAAAGAAAATTTGTATTTTAAAGCGTAAAAATGGTGAAAATTTGTGGGTGTACTAAAACACAACTGATAATACAGCTGATTCGGAAGAACATTTAATAGATAACTTTACTGTACAAATTTGATCTGAGCATATATTATTATAAATTTTGTTTAATGCATGTTCAGTTACATCATGTATTTATTACTTTTAAATTATACTAACTATATTGGCAAAACCGCGTCATGTCACAACACAAGGGAAGTTGGGTGTTATTGTAATTTGCTTGATTAGCGAAACGAGCAGTACCGGAATTTATCAATTTTTCCAACAGATAGCATGAGTGTCGATCGTTTAATAATCGTTCGTGAGGGGTCACCACTTTACATTTGTTGTATTGAAGTGCAAAGTTAAATTGTCAGTGAAAACGTTTCAAGTGAAGTGTTGTATTGAAGAGAAGAGAATCATTAGTGGAAGAGAGGAGAGTGGAGGGGAGTTGGCGAGACCAGTAGAGCGTTCATCTGACAGTAATGAAGCATCTACCGCATCACAACAAATTGACAATTTCCTTAAACAATTTCAAACTTGTAATTAGAAATGAAATGATTGCCTGATAACTGATTAGTCCTGCTTATGATTTGATAAATTCTACTTCTTAAAAACAACAGTATTATTTTAAACACTATGTATTGAGAACGTGTAAAAGTTTATTGAATGACAAAGAAACATATTCTAGTTTTGTATTTATTTACCTTACTTACTGCTGAAAATAAAGTAAGTGCAATCATTACAAAGATCTACAATATTATGAATACATAATATTAGGGTTATATTTTTTAGGAAATTCAGAAGTAAATTAATACTGTGCTTCTCAAATAAATCGTCATTTAAAAATAACTAAGAATATAAAATAAAAACAATTAGTAATCACGAATGAATAAAAGATGTTAAATATTCTATCTTTATTTTATATTTGCCATCGCTATTATTGTTATGAAATGCTTTATGGCTCTACATTTTATAACAAATAACTGAGTATGGATACATAGTGTTTAGTTGTTTAATTGTGTAAATCTATTTAAAATTGTCTCAGTTTATGTTTTATGATTTTAATTATCCATATACAAAGTATATCTTAGTAGAGCTTAGACATTTGGTAAATGCGAAAACACTTTACATAAACTACAATGGCAATTTAAACACATCAGTGCAGTTTTTAATAATGATAAAATTAAGCTTGGTAGTAACTAGAAACGTAACATTCACTAAAAACTATTTATTAGGTCATACAAATTTATGGATTAATAAATGACAAATGCTTACAAAATGTTATTCCATAACTTATGCTGTCTAATTTACGTAAAACCTTCCAACAGAAAGGCCTATGTGCCTCATAAATATTCTACTTTACCCTACTTAAGAAAAAAAAAAACGAATGCTCATAAAATAATACTAATAATGAAATATAGGCCTACTCTAAGAACAAAGTGTGTAAATCATATGTCATAAAATGATTTAACTGCAATATTAGGTATAAACAAAAACAATATCGTTTGATGGTAACAAATAATACCCAAATGGAATGTCAACCATTGTATAGATAAACTTACATACTCATTTGTTTTATAGGATTTAGGTAATATGACTACATTAGTGTGTTTATCATATGGACTAAAATCAATTAAAATCGTTTAAATTGTATTATTGCTTAAGAAATAAAGTTATATTTTAATTTCCTAACACTACTCATTGGTTGGTTTTGTTTAAATTATGTACAATTAAGTATTTTATACTTAATAATGCTCCCACATGACTAATTTTTTAAGCATTTTTATTTATATAACAAAAATGAAATGCTGTTCGTTGGTAAGCGCATCACTTGAGAACGGCTGGACTAATTGGGCGATTTTTATTTTAAAATGCTCGTAATAGTGCGAATTAAGTTTTTATGGAAAGAAACATTTTAAAAGCTTCTCGGAAAATTATCAAATTCGAGAAAACTGAACACTCTTTTTTAGATGGGATTTTTGTGTAACTCACGAAAACAGCTGTTCGGATAAGAAGCTTAGCAACACATGTTTGTTTACATTCATTACCATAGAAACTTTACTTAGCAATTTTATAATCAGTTTATTATTTTTCATCATACCAACGCAATAAACCATTGTTTACAGTACTATCTGCTGTGATTGTAACCAATCGATTCCTGATAGGCCGGTTAAACAGTCCGGGTAAAACTGTAAAAAGGACTAGGCCGGGTAAGAAGGTTCCAAGATTTATTGTCACCACGAGAGCTGATATTCTACTTACAGTACAGTGACTAGATAGAAACAGTGCGGCCAAGTGAGGTCTTGTTTCCTATTCGCCGGCAGCCATGTTTATCCTAATTTCTCATCTGTTTATATTATATTTGTTATATATTTTTACACGAAATAACAGAATACATTTTTTAAGTAGAAACACAGTTTGTATTATTTATTTTCAATATAAATATCAACCTGTAACAATTAAATCGCATGCTTTTCCCTTTATAAAAAAAGGTACTTTCTCTTATAATTACAAAGAGATACAACACTATTATTTACATTATACTTTTGAGCAGATAACATTACCTTTAGGATAAACATGGAGGCCACTTTTATATGGCCACACTGTATCTATCTAGTCACTGTAACTTACAGTAACCCATTATATAATTTTTAAACAGTTGACTGTTTCTAGCAACATAAACAAATGAAACAATAAAAAACCTTTGATGCTGTTAGTTTATTAGCCTATAGACTATTGTAAAAGTGCAAACGTACTTAATAATGGCTGATTCGAATATTAATATTCCAGAATCAATATTGAAAAGAGCGTCGGAATTATCAATGCAGTTGTTGCCTGACACTTCACGGTTACGATATGAAGATGAATACAATAAATTTAAAAACTGGTGTAATGAACAAACACTACACATGGGCCAAGTATGTGATGGAACTATGATTGTATACATGTCTGGAAAAGCAAAGGAGATGAAACCAAACACTTTGTGGAGTAGATTTTCATTGTTAAAAAGTTTTTTTAAAATCAAAGAAAACATTGATATTTCAAATTACCCTAAGCCAATTGCATTTCTTAAAAAATAGCCTGTTGGTTATCATCCTAAGAAGGCTAGTGTGTTTATCAGTGATGAAATTGCCAAGTTTATGATCACAGCGCCTGATAATGAATGGTTGCTTAGTAAAGTTATTTTAACTTTGGGCTTATATTGGGCATGCAGACGAGGTGGCATGTTGCGTATAAATAAATATTATGTAAAAGACAATGGCGAGTACACGACTGTTTTCCTTAGAGATAGAAAAACCCACACTAGCAGAGCTTTTACAATTAATAATAAAGATTGTCCATTTGAACCTTGTAACATTTTCAGAAAACACATGGCTCTTAGCCCTCCAAACCCCAAAACCATAAGATTTCTTGTTGGCTACTGATCAGGAAAATGTGTCGCTCAGCACGTTGGTGTCCATAAAATAGGAGCCGTACCAAAAATGGTTGCACAAACTAGAAAACCCAGATTCCTACACAGGACATGCTCTGAGAAGAATCTTGGCATCCATGTTGGTCGAGGGAGAAGCAAATTTGATTACACTAAAACGGCACGGTGGTTGGAGATCTTCAGCCGTAGCCGAGGGGTACATAGAGGACTCAGTTTCGAGAAAAATGTATGTGTCCAAAAAGCTGTTCTCTAAAGCAAGCACTTCTAAGTCTGACAATCCAAAATCAGAGCATACAATCAAAAAATGAAAACAATGAACCTGAAGGCGATTACTTTACAATCGACCAAATTTTTGATAACGAACAGAGTAAAACAATCGCACTTGACTTCCAAACCGATACGCAAAATGTATTTTAACAGTTTTTTTTTCTTCTGAAAACGTCCAGGTTTTACAAAAAAAACTTCCAAATAAAGGGAATAACATATAGAATTACCAATACAGTACCATCAACATTTCTTTCAATTTGTAAAGTTACCTACTGCTCGTAACCTAATAAAAATTTGATTGTTTAAACAAGTTACTTTTGTTTGTACTTAATAGCTGGTAACAGTTCAAATATATCAACAAATAACAAGTTAAGAGGGGGTTTATGCCCAAGTTTATTTTTAGAAACCCTGTATATTTAATAAAAGGTGGTATGATGAAAAGTACTGTTCATAACACGTACGAAAGAGCTATACCGGTGCTTGAACGATTTTAAATACTCAGATTCGCCTCGTACTTGAAACTCGATCGTGCACACGTACGTAGCTGGCACCCTATCCGAGGACTTTACCTTCTCGTGACTATCCAAGAAAACCGGTTAAATATAACTTTTTAAATTTAGATTCCAGGAATATGTTATAAGCTTAAATAAAGAAACAGAGTTCATATTAAACACACATAATGTTTCAATTATTTAAAGATTTTGTGTTTGCATCCGAGGACCATGAGATTACAAAATATACACTAGGACGGTGTGTTTTGTCATTATTTTCATGTCATTTTTAATTCACTCAAATTTGTAGGTCATTCGTACACATTCATGGGTATATTTTATAAGGTCGGTTTTGGAGTTTTTTGGTTCTAGATTAAAACCGTATTGATACATATTTCTGGAAATCTACCTGGTTGGTGCGGTTAGAATTAAATGAACGAAAATGTTGTCATTATTAAACAAAAATTAATAAATGTAATTTTTATTTCATCGGTATTAAGGGCACTTATAGATTTTTTAAGTGAAAACTTCTTGAGGTACGTTGGGCACTTTTTACATGGAGAAAAACTCGCGTCACCGTCATCGCACGGTCACAATTTTTTTAAGGCTCCGTCATAACTCCAGAATTATTTAAGGTTCCATTGCATCTCCGCAAATATTTAAGGCTAGTCTTCATCTCCGCAATTATTTAAAACAGTCGCTTCCCCGCAATTATTTAAGGCTCTATCAGATCTCCACAAATATTTAAGGCTACTTAGCATATCCGCAATTATTTAGGACACCGTTTCATTCCCGCATTTATTTCAGGCTCCGACGCATATCCATGATTATTTAAGACTCTGTCGCATATCCACAATTATTTAAGGTTCATTCGCATCTCCGCAATTATTTAAGGCTTCATTACAACTTTTTAATACATTGATTCAAGAAATACTTCTTAATAACTGGAAAATAAATTTAACTATATAAAGCTAAAAAATATTCACTTCTGACTCCCACGACTGTCTGATTTTTTTGTTTGTTTCTGTTTCTTTGTTTTTGGTTAAAACCCAATTTATATATATATTTCTGGAGATCTACCTGGTAAGTTTTAGTGTGGTTTGTTTTAAATGAAAAAATGTTGTCATAAATAGGCATATAAAAAATATGAAATGTAATTTTTATTTCAACAATATATTTGTAAGGGCACTTTTTGAGTTTTGTTGGTTTTAGTTTAAAACCTTTTGATTTGATAAATATTTCTGGTGATATAAGTGGCCAATTTTAGTATTTTTTATTTAAAATGAAAGGGAATGTTGTCATTATTATCAAAATGCTATGAAAAGTCATTTGTATTTCATTGGTATACATATAAATTAACTTTTGTTTATCTAGATTAAAACACTAATACTTATACTACATATTTCTGAAGATATACCTGGCCCATTTTAGTCCTGTTTATTTTATACAAAAAGAGAATATTGTTATTATTATTAAAAAGCTATGAAATGTAATTTGAACTTCATCCTTATACTTACAAGGACTCATTTTGGAGTATTTTTCTTCTAGGTTAAAACCCTATTGATACCTATTTCTGGAGATCTACGTAAACGATTTTCGTGCGGTTTGTTTTAAATAAAAGTATTTGTAATTAATATCAACAAATTAAATACCATTTTTATTTCACCTGTTTATTTATAAGGAATCTTTTTTAGTTTATTTGGTTGTATTTTAAAAGTCTATTTCCTGAGATCTATCGGGCTAAATTTAGTGCGTTTTATTTTAAATGAAATATTATTATGGAATTATTATTTTAAAAATATAATACAATTGATACCTATTTCTGGAGACTAATTTTGCCCTAGGACATTTTTCAGCAGACCTCGGGATGTTTTTTTCGCTAGTATAATGAATATATTATGTCTTTAAAATTATACTTATTTCACGTACATTCGTTTTTATAGGAGTTGTTAAGAAATTTATTAAGAATCAAAACAGTTTTAAAAACACTCTCTAAACGTTCACTATGAAAAATATAACCTAAAAAATAAAAATTCTGGCACATCATAAACATTTAGTTAGGAGAAAGTTTACAAATACCGTTCTACGCTGAGTTCAAAATTGTAGTAGGCCTACTTGTATACTTAAATGTATATAGTTTGTTAATTACAAGCCTGATATGTTTATTTTTTACAAATTAATAAGTTCCAGCTAAGAATTGGACCAATAGTTTATAGTAAATCTAACGCTTGATATGATAAATATATAACTGTATTAAGTTCTGAAATTTATTCAGAAAACAAAATGTATAGACTTATCAAAATGTAAACTTTACTTAGACTCTTAGAATGAAGTCTTATCAAAGCAATCCGTTTAAATGCGAGTTAGCAAAGTGCAATTGAATAAATTTGTGACCAGGAAGGAAAGTGTTTGATAATGTAAAAGAACTTTCTTCAACCCTAGCTTTTTGGAAGTTTGCTCAGCGTGTCTGCGTTTGACAGAAACGATATTCCTTTTTTACACGCCTTCCGCCGCCCCCCCTCCAATTTCTTACCCATTCAAAATTATGAACGTCAACAAACCAGAGTTTTGAGGTAAATATTTGCTTTATTTGTATGTATTATGAAAATATACCCGAACCAGTGTATTGTATAGTGATGCATTGAGATGTCATAGGTTCGAATCTGAATAATGACGTTGGCCTTTCCATGTTTGATATTACACTTCGTGTGTTTCATTAGTCACAAAAACAAGACTTTCAACCGACACAAAGAATAATTAAAGAACAATTATAATTTTTAATAAATATAATTACTAGATAGAATAAGCTTTGAAGTTTGAACACAGACAACTAATAAGTTTATTAACTCAAACGCGTTTCAACGGGTAAGCCGCCATCTTCAGTGATGCACGAGCTACAATAGTCAAACTATAACTTATATATAGTTTATAACTGTAGTTATAGTTTGACTATTCTAGCTTGTACATCACTGAATATGCCGATTTTCTCGTTGAAACTCGTATGAATTAATAAACGTATTATTTGTGAGCTTCTGTGTTCAAGGTTTATTTTATCAAAACTATATTTTCACAAGTCAAGCTCAATATTTATTTATAAATATAATTACTGATTCTTTTATTTTCGAAAATGTCGATATTACTGTATTACGAACAATACTATTTGTTATGTTATATTATATTTTGTAGTGGATTGTAGTTGTCGGCTAACGTGTTAACATTATGTAAGTTAATGTATGGAGGGAGCAGCAGCCTTTGCCAATGGGGAATAGAAGAAAACGGGAAAAAACACATTGATATGTGGATTAGAACCTGAATCCGAATGGTAATCTAACGCAACCTTTAATCTGATTATCGATTGATAAAACTATCAACAATCATAAACAGCACAGGCCAGATTTATGGAGCGACTAGGGTGAACGCTTGCGTGATACGCATGCCAACATATTTCCTGTTTTTTTTTACAAGTGTAAAAGATTACTTAATAAATACGTACACCAAAGTTAAGGTCAATATCTTGTCTATTTCCAAAGATATTAAGTGTTTAGTAAAATAAACAAATGGCGGATAATTCGGAAACCAGGCATTTCCGGACCTTTATTTATTGGAACTTTTTTCTTATTTCACCTATAGAAATTTGTGACATTTTAAATAATATTTCCTAGACTCTCTGTATAATACATTTAAAATTATTTTGAAATATAAACTTACTTAATAGATTTGCTTATACTGAATAACAATACAAAGCACGAATTAATTGCACGAGTCTTCCAATCAAACAGACTACAATAATATTGTAGGAAATCAACCTCGTCCATAATTGAATTCCTAAATTGTTTAACACTTGAATTCACAAGAAATAAATTTACATCTGTAATGACGTTCAAAGAAGGGTTGATGAATGTTTGGGGTTAAACAATTTACATTTATGAATTCTTTTAACTAATACTTAGCAAATAAGTATTGGACATATTGTTAAGTAGCCTACCCATTTGTGAAAAATTGTGAAAATTTACGGATTCTCCTATAGTTTTGTTTTGTTACGGAGAGAATATTTACCGTAAACTGGATGCATGATGTTTGCATTTTTAATGATTTTTTTACTGAAACCATCATACAGTATTTTAATTTGGAAAAGCTCGGCTCTAAAAATTATAAACTTTTAAATAAGGTAACATTTATTAATATTAATTATAAATCCTACAACCTGGATCCCTTGTAAATTAATAATTTTAAATTTATTACCTTCAGTGGTCCTTTCCCAGTCGCTATACACTGACGACAGTTTCGCCCTCAAATGGGCTATTTTCAAAGTCCTCTCTTTCAGTTTACACTATCACATAACACAAAACACAATTACACTTTAAAATGTTTTAGCACCTTCTGATGGTCGTCAAGTTTTATTTTATCGTACAGTCATTTCCCGTATTGATAACCGTTCAAGTTGCGGTCTGTACTCGTACTGAGGCCTAATCTTGATTTTATTAATTATGTCACACCGGTTGCCTATCTTTCGTTCTCTTTTCCAATTTAAAGATATTATATTGATTTAAATTGTAATTTGTAATTAAGGACGTTCTCAGCATCAGTTTTCATAAATTTTTATATGTAATATTCTTCTATGATTCCATTTCCCGGCTTTTTTAATTTTTATGTAGAATTTCCAGGCTTTCCTCCGTTGTTTTGTAAGAATGGTCCGAGTCTATCAGGTGTACCGCGTATGAAGAAGTTTGGTTTATTGTTCTTTTTGGTAAGCGATCCTTATAACTGTTTCTAAAAGACCTACCCGTCTGTCCTACGTAGAATTTAGAATATTCCCCGCAATTAAATTTATATATTCGGCTGTCATTGTACGGGTTTTTACTATTGTTGTGGTATCTACTTTGCAATATTGATTTTAATCCACCTGTGTTTCTGTATGCTATTTTATAATTATGTGCACCTAGAATATGCTCTATTTGAAATTTGAAAATGTTACTAAATTTCATGGACCCTTTTTTTTTGTCTGGGTCCTTTACCATCCGGTTGTGGCAATTTTGTTTTTTTCAAAATTTTATCAATTATTCCAGGTTGATAACCATTTATTGACGCTATGTATTTTATTGTATTTAATTCTGCCGTGTAATCCTGAGGTGTCATTGGTAAATGCATTAGTCTATGTATTAAATGGTTATAGGCTGAAATTTTGTGTGACCACGGATGGTTGGACGTGTTGTGGATTGTAAGGTCTATTTGGGTTGGTTTTCTGTAGACTTTAAGCTGATGTTACCAACTGATGACTTTACCTTCAACGTTCGTGATTTTAAGGTCTGTTTGGGTTGGTTTTCTGTAGACTCTAAACTGATGTTACCAACTGATGTTTACCTTCAACGTTCGTGATTGTAAGGTATGTTTGGGTTGGTTTTCTGTAGACTTTAAACTGATG
Organism: Philaenus spumarius; assembly: GCA_018207615.1. Lineage (NCBI taxonomy): Eukaryota > Metazoa > Arthropoda > Insecta > Hemiptera > Aphrophoridae > Philaenus > Philaenus spumarius. The sequence continues at coordinate 218,480 of JAGFPH010000530.1, forward strand.
TTACCAACTGATGTTTACCTTCAACGTTCGTGATTGTAAGGTATGTTTGGGTTGGTTTTCTGTAGACTTTAAACTGATGTTACCAACTGATGTTTACCTTCAACGTTCGTGATTGTAAGGTATGTTTGGGTTGGTTTTCTGTAGACTTTAAACTGATGTTACCAACTGATGACTTTACCTTCAACGTTCATGATTGTAAGGTCTGTTTGTGTTGGTTTTCTGTAGACTTTAAACTGAGTTACCAACTGATGACTTTACCTTCAACATTCGAGATTGTAAGGTCTGTTTGGGTTGGTTTTCTGTAGACTTTAAACTGATGTTAGCAACTGATGACTTTACCTTCAACGTTCGTGATTGTAATGTCTGTTTGGGTTGGTTTTCTGTAGACTTTAAACTGATGTTACCAACTGATGACTTTACCTTCAACGTTCGTGATTGTAAGGTCTGTTTGGGTTGGTTTTCTGTACACTTTAATTCAACTGATGCTAACAACTGATGACTTTACCTTCAACGTTCGTGATTGTAAGGTCTGTTTGGGTTGGTTTTCTGTAGACTTTAAACTGATGTTTACCTTCAACGTTCGTGATTGTAAGGTTCAGAAAGTTTATTTCATTCTTGACCTTAATTTCAAGAGTGAACTCTTATTTTTTGTGTATAATGTTTAAATATTTAACAAACAGGTGTATTTGTCTAACGTTTCTGATATAAAGGCATAATAGGTCGTCTACGTATCTAATTTATCTTATGTCTATGTTTGTTTTTTCTAAAATAATATGTTTATTTTCAAAGTTGTTTAGGAATATTTCTGATAGAATACTAGACAAGGGGAATCCCATTGCCAATCCATCCGACTGTATGTAACTTAGTATTTTTCATCAAAATTAAAATAGTTTTGTTTCATAATCAAGCGCATTAAAGAAATTCATTATTCTATTGCCCCTGGCTTTAATGAACCCTTTTCAATCAATTTGTTTTTTAGTATATCTATTGTTTCAGACGTCGAGATGTTGGTATAAATATTAGTTAAGTCGAGTGAAATTAGAGTTTGGTTATGTTTTATATCAATATTTGTTAGGTTTTTTATTAATTCTATGCTATTTGTAATACTGTGGTTAAGGTCTAAATTTATGGTTTTTCTTATTATTCTATCAATTATTTTGGCAATCATGTAAGATGGGGCTGTTGTAAAATTTATAAAGGGTCTTATTGGAATCTCTTCTTTATGAACTTTCGGTAGACCTTAAAAACTGGTGCTAATGGTTTTATTATTTTTAAGACTTTTATTTCATAACTAGAAAACAGGTTTATGAAATTATTCAATTTCTTTTTGATTTTAGTTTGGAAAGCATTGGTTGGATCTTTCTTGATTTGGTTGATTCCGTTATTTGTAAAGACATTTTGGACTTTATCAATGTAATCAGGTTCATATAATATTACTATGGTGTTGCCTTTATCGGCTTTTGTAACAATAAGGTTGTTAAGTTCTACTTTTGATTTGATTTCTCTAGATGTTTTTAATTCGCTATTAGGTCTGTGTCTCATTTCTTTTCGCTTCAGTACTTTTTTAATTTTTTGGTTAGCAAATTGCAAATTGCAATTTAAATCAAACCTGTTATACTATAATAATATTTTTTTTTTAAATATACTATAATTTATTTTATTAATTTAATAATGAATTTGATCAATCTAAATGTTGAAGAGCACTATAGCAACAAATTAACTCTCATTAATGAAACCTGGAACCACAAAAACGAGAAAAAAAAACTGACTCAACTTAATAAACACTATGTTTATTGATCTACTCTGACAAGACATCTATTAATAAACATAACTTTTCATAAAGTTGTTAATTTATTGTTTTTGTTCCTTGCTTTTGTGGATAGGAAATCCATTTGATTAGTGCAGCTATATAGAGTTGTTAATTTTATTAGAACATTTGCTATAGTTTGTGTAAATATGTTTGTACAGGTCTATGTTCAAACCTTAACCTAAAAACAATATTTCTCAATTTTGAGTTTATCATAATTTGTAAACACAAAATGTAAATTTCCGAATAAAAAAATATGAAAATATAAGTAATCTGTCGCTAGAAACCAATATAGCGAATCCATAAAAACTATTGTACAGCTCCTTAGATGTTTCTTGAGGCCATGAAAATATATTTCCTGGAATATCAAACACATATTATATAGACACTTTAGAAAGCAAGCACGATATTCACAATTCATAATTTGACAGAACAAAACTACTCCATCGAAGTGATATCGGCCAAGGCCAAACGCATAACAAATGCTATCAAAGCTGTTGGGGGTTACATTAAAGCAGTAGTGATGACAGCGGGGGTCCTTGTATGGAAGGAACGTCTAAGGAAGTTAATGAGCTTTGCAAATTACTTTTCAAGACGTTTGATTAAACCTATTCACAGTAGAAAATTAGTATAAAATAGGTATCCTTAGTAATGAAGGTGGTTGATGGTGCTGAGGTAAACATTGGTAAAGCATAGATTTGTGAAATGCAGTGGAATGTACATTCCTAACAGATTAAAACAGTTTTTATACGATTTCTCGTCAATTTATTAATGGGTTATGATTTATTTTGCGTTATATAAATACAACTGAACAATTTAATTTTAGTTTTATCACTAATTTTAAATTAAGTGCTATTATTAATTAGTCGTTTAATGTGCAATGCATAGAAATGTATCTTTCCATTTTGAAACGTTAGATTTTCCGAGATGAAACCCAACTGAATACATAGTACTTTACAAATCCGGCAAAAATTACATATAAAGATGAACTACGGTATATATAATGAATGTAAGCGTGAATTGTGCATGCATGCTAACCTACCCTCACAGTCCGATGATGATTATATGGTATGGTAGCTCTCCATCCCTCACTCATTAAGGTTTCGGT
>JAGFPH010000530.1:238685-251563 GCA_018207615.1 Philaenus spumarius
AAATATTTATAAAACCTTTTGTTTTATTTCATAAAGGCCTCGTAAACTACTTTTTAAATGTTAAAAAGTAGTTAGAAAGCAGATAAGTTGTTTAAAATGAAATAACCTATAAAAAATAATGATTTAGCCTACTATCACATTTTTTACTAGCCTATGCCGATAGTTGAGTAGCCTACTGACGTTAATTACAAACTAATAAAGCTATATCAAAAAAGTTGCACTATTATTTTCTTTGTTAAATTCTACGTTAAAAAAAACATTTTGAAGTTCAATTACATTATTTGTGCGGTTTATTTGAATAAAAGTTAAGGTTTTGTATTATTTTCAAGGAACCAAATTTTCAATAATTTGTAGCTATCTGAAAAATTATTTGACTTGTCATAGTGAAATTGTTTTTAATTAAATGTAATTCTCAACTTATAGACATTAGGATCATAGTAGGCTACATTCTAACAAAATATTTTACAATCACAGCTACATATAAACTTAGCAACAGTATAAAACAAAACCAATTGTCTTTTAATTATTATCCTGTTGTTAATTAGCCTTTTTAATCAATGAATAAATTTTACAAATTAAATATTTTCAAAGTTACACTTTCAGATTTTTACAATGCATTTATTTCCATCAGATTTTTTTTAATACCTACGCGAAGCAATTCAAACTTTCATAACTAACTAATTTATTTATATTTCAATTGAAAGCTAATAATAAAATTAATGTCTCTACCAACAATTTAACATCGAAATTACAATTCTTTGATTTTGAGGTTAGGCAATTCAAGATTTTCAAGTTTAAGTTATTCAAAGCCGAAAAACAGGTTTCATTATTAATTTCCCTCATTATTTCAGTTAGGCCTACTTATTAATGTGATCCTTGCCTTAGATTGTACCTTCACCAAGACTAAAAGAAAGAAAAAATAACGTTGACAATTTAATTTGAAAACTATAAACAAACGTAGGGCTAACACGGACGAAATTATAGGTTTGGGCCAAAAACAGTTCTTAAAATTGCGTAATACTAATATTTATTGCATTTATCTTTTCTATTGATAAAAAGGAATAGCCTATGTTATGAACTTTTTAAAATTTTGTTAATAAATAAAAGATTTTGGTATGTACAGTACTTACTTCTGAAATATGCGCGCTGAAACGATTCCGTAGAGTGGCGGGAGTAGCCTAATCTGCTGTCATTTCCTTATTAATTTGGTGCAATATCACATACTTCAACACTAATCGCTTTAAAATAACTATTACGTTTATTTTAAAGTAAAAACTAACAAATATCTGTTAAAAAATCGGTAAAATCGCTTTTACAATATGTGAATGTGAATGAATGTAATGTAAACAGATACGAATTTAGGAAAAACATGGCTGCCGACATCTTGACCAATAGGAAACAAGACCTCACTTGGCCACACTGTCTCTATCTAGTCACTGTAAATAATACCAAGCGCGTGCGCGATCTATTTAATTCACCGTGAAGTATTAAGGTAGAAACACACTACCGTCATGACATTTCACTTCGTGGGCTGAAAGTATGAGATGTTGTTTTGAATGGTATTTCAATAGACTAGAATTACATTTTATTGTCACCTCACACCACCAGCATAACGTCACGGACTTCACTTGTAACCTCACGTGATAAATAACTCTGCTCCCACACTTTCGGCAGATGTGAGCCTTCACCTCAGACGTATTTTCTACTTGAGTTCAATTGAAATATATTGCACTGATTTTAAATTCCAAAACGCTAGACCTATTGATTTTTTTCAAATTTATTAGGCTATTTATATATTATGATATATCAAAAGAAATATAAAAATATTGTATATTTTATTAGCTTTTTATTTCATATTGATAAATCAAATGGTTTAGAAGATACTACTATTATAAAATAGTCATATGTTCCAAAATGTAGGTATGCTTTTATAAAACTGTAGGCATATATGTTAAAATTTTGTATGTATATATTCCTAAACTATTATAATATATCGAAACAAAGATACAAATAATATCTTTTGTTTGATTTTTATCTCATATTGATAAGTCAAAGACTAACAAAGAAATGATCAAGAAATTTGTTTCACGGTGATGATGCGTGACAGGAGTGTACTTCTTAGCATATGATATCACACTAAATACATATGACATTGTGACATCTAGTGAGGTCACGTGACGTGGCGGCAGTGTATTTCTACCTTTAGGTGCGATATGAGCCTACTTCTTCTAATAATTAATTATAATGCTATGTACATTTACACATTTTGAAAATGCCTACAGGCATAGGCCCTGTTATACAGAGTGTCCAAAACGCCCCCCCCCCCCTTAACTTTATAACAAGTATAAATAAATAAATGAGCTTTGTTGTATCAAAAGTAGGGGAGGGGACTTTTTGGACACTTTTTATATATAGTCCTGTTGTTTTTATTCCAAAGTAGTTCATTCTAAAGAACGAAGTAAACAAAAAATATTATAAAAATATACAAAGGCGAATTGTAATTGAGAACATCCACATCTGTTGCCGCTCTTATTTAGGTGTACAGAAAATTAAAATAAATAAATACGTTTCGATAGGAAATGTTTTAAACATTTAATTTTTTACTCTAACGTTTTTTTATAACGGAAATAGAAATAGAGTTATTTGACAAAAAACCCGATATTGTGTCGTAAGTCGTAAGAAATTCAGCGTTTTCTTCACTTCTTGTTAATTTTTATTCGTTTAGCAAAATATTTTAAAATTACCTAAAACCAAAATCTATAAGGATACAAAACTTTTAAAAGGGGTGTTTTGCACAGTTGCAAAAACGCAAAACATAAAATACAATTTCGTGATAAAAACAGACACTTTCTTCCCTGTTTGTCTTTTAGTATTATTGTATTCCAAGATATATAAAACTATTTCTATATTATCTCCTGATTGTTATTTGAGTTTGTGTTGCAGACCTTTCAAGTACAGATATTATTATTAAAGGGTTTCCAGTTTAAAATGTGTCAAAATGTTCCGATGTACCTTAATAAGTTTGTAGCCAATAAATATAAAAAGTAAAAATTTTCAGGATTTGTTTTGAGTAATTACAATTTTAAATTGGGGAGCCGATAGGACCTGCATACTGCGATTTTATGGAGCTCTTATTCTATCTGTAATTGACTATGGCTCCATAGTCTATTCATCAGTTAGGTTATTGGTTCCTAAAAAGATTGATTTACTTTCATAACACCACTCTGCGTCTTGCATCTGGAGCTTTTTGTTCTAGTCCCATGTGTAGTCTGCTTGTTAAAATCGGTGAGACAGATACAACTGTCGTATTTGTGTAACTTACTCTCCAAACCTCTGCATCCTTCATATGATATTGTATTTCACAACCCATTATTTGCAAAATACGAATTCCGTAAACAATCTACTGCTCCTTATGGCATCAGAACTATCCCTATCCTAATAAGGTTTTGCACTACTTCCTACTTATGAAAATACACCATGTTTTGTCGCTCCATAATGTTGACTCCTGATGTTGTTGTAGAGTCGGATGCTAATTTGTCTTGTCAGAAAACATCTTCATCTATGGGTTACCATCTTCTTCTTCTGTGTACACAGCAGAACCTTTTGCAATTCTCAAGGCACTAAGTATTTTACCACCAACAACGGTCCACCTTCTTATATGATCTGATTCAAGAAGTACATCCAAAATATGTACTCTCGTAACCCTTTTATTAAAGATATTCTGGGCTACACGAACAGTCTTTTCATACGAGGTGTTGGGTTGTCGTTTTACTGGGTTCCGGGTCACGCGGGGATACTGGGAAATACTAAGGCAGACTTAGGTGCTACGGATGCCACTCACTTCGGCCTAACTTGAAAAGTGTAATTCCATCCTACTTGTGTGCTCTTTGAAACAAGCCTTGTTTAAACAGTGGCAGTCTAAAGAAGAGCGGCAGGTACCAAACAATAAACTTCGACAAACTAAGGATACTGTTCGGCCATTGGTATCATAAAACAGCCAAACCCGTAGAGAGGAAGTAGTGGTTTATCGTCTACGCATTGGTCATTCCGTGTTAACCCACGGGTTTCTGATGCATCATGGGAATCCGCCACTTTGTAGTTACTATCTTAATTTCCTTTCCATCAAGCACCTTCTTTCAGAGTGTGCCTTCTTTCGTAAAAGGTTTTGCCAACCAAATTTCATTTAGAGGATGCTGGGTAATGACACCCAGACTATTAATATGGTGTTCGAATTTCACCATCGATTGAATGTGATTGGTAACCTTTTAAAATACTTGTCTTATTATCCCATGTATATATGTTACTCGTCATAAACGTCATGTTAAGATTTATTACCTTTATTGCTTACTAGTTTCAGTAGTGTGTGTAAACTATATGTTTAATTTTTGTACTGTGTAGATATCTCAATTTACTTATTAAATGTATGAGCATTATGTAAATGCTCTCCGATTTTGAGGCAACGATAACCGCTCTGGTTTTGCGCCTTAAACAAAAATAGAAATGAAAATTGTGCCACATTTACTAGGATTACATGAGAGGCAACTCATAATGTTTACATAGTCCTGGTGAGTGACAACAACTTAAAAAGGAAAAACATGAAATGATGAAATGAATTTGTTGATGTAAATATATAAATCAACGGTTTATAAATATAAAAAACGGTTTACAAACTTAAGTACACGGTTTTTGAGTCACCACTATGTTTAAGTTCAACGCATCAAACTTTTCAGTACGCCATTTGTCTTGTTTAGAGTAGCAATTTTAAATTATTCTTTACTTAATCAAAGTTAAAATTTAAACATTTTAAGTTATCCATTTTCCACGGAAACACCCAAAAAGAAGGAAAAGTCTCATCTGAATTTAAAATTGTAGATAAGTTGTCTTAAATCATTTCTTAAAGTTTTAGGTTTTGTTTTAAGAGGTTCAAACTTGTTGAGGTATTCTGGCACATTTTATAACATTGTATGTACTCTACAACTAACTCTTCAGAAATTATTGTTTCGGGAGCAAAGTGGTGTATTGGTCAATATGCTTGTCCAATCTTCTTACCACTTTTTTTTTATTTTTTATTGTTTTTTTTTTTTTGTATAACTTATCCCTTAACTTAGCAGCGCTTATAAGGACATCCAAACAACCAAGGATACCACACTATTGAACTCAAACGTACTGAGAGAAGAATGAATAAGAGTTTAAAGGTGCTCGTCCAGTCTAGAAATTTCAATTCAGTTGCCTCGGTTTAAACCTAGTGCATTAGATTTGTTTGCACAAAGCGTTACTCCAGGGTCTTTAATAGCCTTATTGTCGTTAACAAGACACTTTAAACAAAAACATCGGTAAACATCAATCATTGAATACGGTTCATTTATTATTAAATATCTTCATAAATGAAAATAAATATTCATTATTTTACAATTTAACTGTTACGAAACCCTCAAAAGCACTGAAAGCACTAACAGTTCATCTATACAATTCTTTATACGAAATAAATAAATCTTCTAATCAGAATATATCAAAAATTAAATTAATGTATTGCAATAACAGCATAGGGGAATAATCTACCTCATTACCATGCAAAACAAGTCGAGATAGCCTTTGTTACATGATGATAGCTATTGGCCATTTTGTAGCCCGTGCATTGGAGTGGGCGATTAATACATACATTTAGAACTTCAAAGGTTGGTGAGAATGGAAGTGTGGCGTTGAACCTAAACCGTTTTACTTGAAAAACCAACCAATTACAATTTTGGCAAAGGTGGATCTCTTTTTAAATATCATAAATGTGTGATATAGGGGCTAATAACAGAAACGCGTATCTACACTATCTGTTAATCTATATTTTTGTATGTTTTCTTTACTTGATAAAAAAAGATTTGAATTGAATACGATTGGTTTACAAGGAAAATATTGTTATGATGTTCCTGTAGAATTAAGCAATACACTGAAGCATAGTATAATCCTATTTGTCAATGATAACGTAAGCTATAACGTAATACACATGTTCTTAAATAATGTAACCATATATCAATATTTTCTCTTTCTGATTAATAGTATTGACGTCAATAACTGCATCAAAGTAACTTATTGTGTTATTTTTGATCATTCGTATAAAACTGTCAATTATTGAATTACTAATAAAGCAAAATACAAGTTTACTTAAGTAGCAACAATAAAACTTTTATGTTTAAATAAATTAGAAAATGTTAAAGCAAAATAAGAAATTCAGGTGATTTTAACTAAACAAAACTGATTCAAGAAAAAGTATGAAATAATTATTTAGTTTAAACTACTAAAATCTATCAAAAGTTAAAAAACATGCTCGTACCGTAAAGTGAAATGTTACTTGTTACCCTCTCTGTAGCCACTGTAAATATTTACCTAAGCGAAACATTTTGTAGGTTTTCTCGTTTTTATCGGACGTAACAAGGGTTAGAGCAGGACTGTCTGCAGAAACACCAACCTTGTGAACCCGCAATAAAGTCCATTGTAACGTAAGTAATTCCCTCAGTGTAAACTCTATGACGTCTGCATGGAATATTTTACATGTAGTCAAACAAAACAATGTCGTCACTGGTAAAGATACAATATATTTACAGTTTGTATTTTATGCAGATAGAAGGAAAAACTGTGGCATTCAATACTTTGAAGTAGTATTTGTGTCCTTGAAGATAGTTGATGCTAGGAAACAAAATAAATAAATAAATTATATAAATTATTAATCTCAGTATTTAAAAACAATAAAACACCAGAAGTTGAAAACTTGCATTATCTCTCACAATAAAGCAAAGTATTACCATTATAGAATTTGTATCGACTGTCGTATTTAAATCACTGTTTTTGGGTTTTGAATGCTCAATAAAATATCCAAATTTAATATTATTTGAAGAGTTAGTAATTATTATAAGATATCATTCTGACTTACCGTCTTCAATATTCTTATTTGTCGTTAAACGACGGCCGTTTCAGCTATTCAGCCATTTTCAAGTATATCAGGTTTCCCTTCGTCACTTACATAAACACGTACACATAACTAACACAACGATTACACAACATAACGGGACAGCGTCGTATGTGGTCGCTCACCACGAGTTTAGCAATACGGGCGTGTAAATGTGTTTTATTTATTTATTCGTTGTGTAATCGTTGTGTTAGTTATGTGTACGTGCTTATGTAAGTGACGAAGGGAAACCTGATATACTTGAAAATGGCTGAATAGCCGAAACGGCTGCCGTTTAGCGACATATAGGAATATTGAAGACGGTAAGTCAGGTATCTTATAATAAGTAATCACTATTCAGAATGGCGACTAACAATTGTTAGTAATTACGTGAAAACATTGCACTCACTGCTGCATATACACTCACTGTTAAAATGTTCCAATAATTATTCAATATGCGATTATACAAGTAGAAATAAAGCACATGTTACTAGAATGTATCTTCTCTCTAGCAGCCTTCTTGTGTTTTAACAAATATCATATCTTCTGAATGGTAAATGATATGGAGTTGAAATGTTGCTTGCTACTTATTTTTATAAAGATCCTAGTTGGGAAAAATAATCAACCGATTTCCTTCACTGGTATCAAAATGGCGGCTATTTAAACTTGTTAACGTATTTTTTGTAAGTCAGGAGACTTCCACTTATTCGCTGGACTCGTTTTGGTGATTTACTCCACCTTCAGATGCTCTTCTGAGTTTGTCGAAATATTTTTTTTTAAACACACGAACACAAACATATATTAATTTATGAAGTATGGTACGCCCGGTGTGGTGGTTCATCTCAATGGCTGATTTCACACTTGCCGACACGACACCGACTCGGCACCGACCGCCACCGACGCGATATCGACCCGATACAGCAATAATACCGATATCGTCACGATATCGGCAGACGTCTTTCACATTCACCAACTCGACGCCGATACCGACACGACCAATTATACAAGCTATCGTGTAGATTGACCCAAAAAATACATAGGACAAACAAGGATATTTAAAAAAAAATTTAAGGAACATAATCCGTCTGCCAACAAATTACATAGCTAATAAAAAAAGTAAATGTGCTGTCGTGGGAACCCCGTCAGGAACGAAGTTCATCACGTCTTTTCTTCAATTCTTTTACCAGCCTTAAAGGCAACATACACACATAATTTTAATCTTTCAATTGCCGTTTATTATTATATTGATTATTATACAAATATTTGCTGTTTCCATACGTTTAATGTTATTATAATAAAGATGTAGAATTAATTATAACATCAAAGCTAAGATGGTAAACACAGTTAAATGTCCATTAATTATTGTAAATACATTCAATAAACATAAAATGTTCGTTCACTGTCTAGGCCTAACCTAAAATTATTGTGTGTTTGTTTAATTTATTTTACCTATCTTAACGGCAAAATATAAAAATACAATGATTTTAGGTAAGGCCTAGACTTAAAATTACTTTTTAGGCGTAACCTTGCATAAATACTGATAAAATTTATGGGAATATAAAAATTATTTTCCGATATCTTTATTCGGTGAAAAAATGTTTGTTCATGTCTTCAGTAAAAAAACAAACAGGGCTTACTTTCCACAAGTTCAATTAATGTCACAACTTCATATTTAAAATGAGACATATTTATTATTTATCTAACAGGAAAAAAATATTTAACGAGGCGAAATTATTATAGATTGGTTACCATAGCAACCAGTAAACAAACTGAGACGATATCGAACGGATAAAGAAGGGAGACCAGCAGCTCGCCGACATGTCGGCCCCTGTAACGACACGACACCGATATGTCGGTGAGTGTGAAAGCTACTCTTAAGTTTAAGTTAGTTTTCATGACCGACAACATCGATCCGATATCGTGTCGGTGCCGAGTCGGTGTCGTGTCGGCAAGTGTGAAATTAGCCATTGTGGTATTGCAACAACGAGTATGATTGTCTGCAATCCCGTTTTCTTGAATACCTATTGCCGTATGTTTGAGGAGAAAGCTGAAAATAAAAAATAAGACGAATATTAAAATATATATAGGCCTATATATTGTGACGAAACTCGCTTTACTAGTATTTGAGAAGATATATTTCGCCTTGTTCCAGGTTAGGTAGCAACGATCTAACGAAAGTATTTTGTTTAATTTTTATTCTCTGTCGAACTTAAAATTTACAATTAAATTTAAATTATTTCTGTCATTTATACCAGTTTCGACGCAAATAGAAGAGATTAAATCACCTACTGGAAGTATAAGGCAAACCAATTTGAACAGCCTAAGTGATATACCTCTGGTTAGGATAACTATGATTATAGCCATCCCAATAGTTAATATTGTATAGAAATTCTTCCAGTTATCAACTTTACTATTAAAATTTAATATGTTGAGCTCAGTATTTAATTTGAAAAATATTCGAGAATATCTCAGATATACTTATAATAAAATAAAAATACCTTATTTATACAACTGCTCGTAGGCCAGTAAACGTTGTTATTGATCGGTGACGACCGTTTCGCCTATTTTATTCAGGCATTGTCAAACCGAAAGTTGTTATATTATAGCATTTCATGTAATTTAAATGCTCGTCAACTTTAAAATTACACAAAACACACAACACAACACATTAACATACATCACTACACTTTGAAACACAAAACTACATTTAAAATGTTAAAATTGATTTGAATGAAGTATTCAATATGTATTTAGTTTCCATATAATTTAAAAATATTTCTGATTTCACGCTAGAGAGTGGAGAACCCATGGCTAGATCCTTTGTTTTGTACGTAAAAAAAAAAACATTGTTAAAAACAAAGTAGTTTTGTTGTAAGTTCGTTCAATCTGTCGTGTTCCATGGTATTATTGTCTAAAATGTTGTTTTTTATAATTTCTATTGTTTCAGATATTGGGAAATTTGTGTATATGTTTTCTATATCATAAATTCTATATTTATGAATAAAATAGGCGAAACGGTCGTCACCGATCAATAACAACGTTTACTTGACTGCGAACAGTTGTATAAATAAGGTATTTATTTAATTAATTAATTATAAGTATATTATAACCAGTCCATAAGGTAGAACAACAAAAACAGTTATGAATAGCTCAGACATGAGAACTTTGGATCTGACCTTAGAATTGGTAAATTACTTGTGATTCTTCGACCTCCTATGATTATATACTGAATACACTTTATAATATAGGCTATACCAAGAATGGCAACATTTCAAAAACAAGGTAAGTTATTAATTAGATGTGCAATTTATACTATATCTCAATATTTATTTAACAAAAATCAAAACCAAAAATGCTTGTGGAGTTCTTCCCACTATAATAATAAACTAATAATTCAACTTTCTAATAACACTTAATTCTTTATGTAAGCAAAACCATAATATGCTTTTCTAAAATCCTTTTATTTTTAATTATATAATTATGAATTTAATCTCTTAACTTTTCCAATTTAATTTATATTTGTTTGTTAAATATTTAATTTAATTAAATTTAACATTTTAATTACATATGTTACTCCATAATAAGACCTAAAAAACGTGACTAAAATATATCAATCCAGTATCAATAAATTCATGTATTTAACTCAGGCAATTTATATTGAAAATAGGGGACAACATAACTTTTTCTGGTAGACCTTGTTTACTGCGAAGGTCGAATCTGAACAGCTTTACAGTTGAATCAGTGATGTCCTGGTACGGTGATTCAGATTAAGCGTGCTCTGGAAGTTTAGTAGTATCTGTGGGAGGTAGGGCGTCTCTCGTAGTCACTGCATATGGATTTTAGTATTCTTCATTGATGTGAACGGTTCATGAGGTCTTCTTTAGGTTCCCTGGTTTGTTTTTCGCTTGTTTCATCTCTTAACAAGAAATTGTTCGAAGAAGTACAATCGAATAATTTGACTAGCAGCGATACATCTAGTAACCCAACTTATGTCAACATATCGCTGATCTATATCAGAGTATATGAGCATAAACTTCCTCCCAGCGCTCTGCTCTCCCCTTAACTGTTTTCCAGTTGCCACAGGTGTGGTACAAGTTTGGACCTATGTTATCCATTCTAATCGTTTAATTATTTCTCTCCGTTTGTTGGTATTGGTCCATTTCCACCATATTTACCTGCGCATCGGCTTCTGAGGACCCACTCGCTTTCTAGCATTTTCGCCAATTGTTTTCACTGTTTCGCTGATAACTTTCCCCGCCGACATTTCCTGGAGTCGTGAGTTGCATAGATTTTTCGTGTACACTTTTTAATATCTTCATCAGCTCGAATGTTTGTTCTACGACACTTGGTTAACGCTGTGGATGCTTTCAAATGTGAAACGTTTTTGTTTGTTAAAGTTTTTCTTCTACCACTTTTGTCTCTTTTGGAAATGTAGGTGATGGCTGGTTTTTTTACTTCGTTTTGCCGATCTCTCTTATGGTTTAGAGACTTGCGCATTTTGCTGATTTTTTTATAACCAATATTATTGGTTGAGATTTACATATATTTGAGACAATTTTTATTTAAAACCCTTTTCATTTTTCATACTGCTTGAAAAAGAGGTGATTTCTCTCACGTAATGTTTTAACTATTTTTAAAATTTAAAACCCTTTATACTCTAAAACGTTAACTCTTTTTCAATCTGTATACTTTAAAATTTTCACTTTTAGAATTTTTCACCTTTGAATTCTTACATTTTACACTAACTTTGTATGTGCTCAAAACTTCTTATTTTGTTATATGACCTTTTTCGTTCATTTTTATCCGTAGATTATAAAAATAACTTTTCTCGAGACTGTTGAGTAATTTGGAGTTTTTTTTCACTACGTTAACAGTTTTTTTAAATCTATTTTTCGTACGTAACTCAAGTAAGTTTTACCTAATACTTATTGTTTGAAGCTTGTGAATTTTTTGGTAATTAATGCTTTTAGAGGTATTTGATGATTTGTAAGCAGCATCCATTAAAAATACAAACTTGTTGAGTATTTCCCCCCCCCCCCCCCCCCCCCCTTCCGTATTTATAAAACTAAGTGTAATAAAAATGTTCAGGCCCAAATAATTTACCGCTAAAAAGATAAGAAGTAATTTGTAAGCATTTTTTAGCTTTCACTGGCTAAATTGTTGAGGACACTCGCTAAACAGTAAATGAAAAAAAATTGGTGATAAAAATATCTTCATCTAAAAAATTTTTCAAAAATGTCTGCCTATTACGACTTTACAACAACTTTTTCATATTACCTTCGTACCTTTTTAAAAGTCCATGTTAGACATAAAAATAGCAGCCACAAGTTAAACTTGATTTCTATTATTCTTTGTCCATGTTATGTACTATAGCTCATCAGTTATTTTGTTTATTTATTTTATATTACAGTCTGTACTTTTATTATTTACTACTACAAAACATAAGTTTGTCAAATTTTCTGCAATGGTAAGAAACTTTCGTTTTTAATTAGTGGTTTTGTACACATTAACCATTATTAGAAGAATTATCAGATTACTAAATTTTAAACCCAGTAGTAATTTTATTCCAAAAATAATTATAATAACTAACACTTTCTATAGCCAGAAATCCAGTTTGATCAAAGTATTCCTATTTTTTATTAAATTGCTTAGAAATTTGATATTTCTTATTTGTATCATTATAACTTAAACTGTTAAAAATAATCGTAGTTTTTAATTGAATATTTTTTTATATTTTAATCTTCAAAATTTAGATTGATTCAAAATAATTAATTGTTTCACACATAAACAAAATCATATTATTTTAGAACATTAAAATAGTGCTATAAACTGCCTCTTTGTTTATCATTTATATTAAATAATATAGATGAAATTATTGCAGAAAAATAAAAAACGTACAGTTAGTTTACTTATGTATTATTCTTAGCATAAAGTCTTGATAAAA
>JAGFPH010000530.1:261291-278267 GCA_018207615.1 Philaenus spumarius
ATTTTCTCTAGTAACGGTAGCATTATTTGACCTGATCAAGACGAGAAATGAAACTGTTCCCCTTAAACGGCAGTTGAAAAGAAAAGGGAAAACCATTTCAATTATGCGACGCGTGTACTGTGTGTTATACCTGTGTTTATAGAGAATCAATATACTACGCTTGTGTTGTACATTACCTGACAACGTTATAATATATTTGTTTCAATATTACAGCTAGTTGACAAAAACAGCTGTTATATGTTTTAATCGTTGTTTATTGTTTTCAAATCTTTTTCTTAGTCGATACAAAAACCCAAATAGTTGGTTGAATCCCTAAAACATGTAAACTTAATTTTGGAAAATCGCTCAACTCACATCGGCGGTTCAGCTGCCTTGTCGAATTATTAATACTCAAACAGTTTTTGCTAAAGAAGAAATATTTATTATATAACTAAATATTGGCTATACAGTTATATTATAATATCGCATTAAATAAACTAAAATATTTTAAAAGTACATAGGAAAGTAGTAAGGCATTATTAATACAAAACTAAACATTAATTACAATTTGATATATTTTTAGTTTTAGCTTCGCGTGCATTAGCAAAGAATTGCAATACTGCTACAATAAGCGCAAGGCAGCTTCTCCCCTCTTTCTCTATATAGGTGTCACAGTGTCATTATTGTCACCTGTCACCTGCAGCACGTTGCAAACACCTATTGAAAGTTGACTGCAAATATGGCCCAAGTCGCTTCTCGTACTGAACAAGATGTTTTTCAGTTACAAATATCAAAACCAAATCTTTTATTCACAACACATACCTTTGACACGTGATCTGTATTTCGTTTTTGTACGGTAAAAATAAAAGTTGAAGTTACAAAAATTGATTTGACATTATTAATGCATCATATTATTTAATTAATTGTTATCTATCTAAGGGGAGGAGACGTTTCTCACCAAAATTGGAGAAATTTAAATTTAAAAAAATCTAAAGTATTGTGATTTGTATCTTTAAAAACAATTCTATATACAGAATGTTCATAAAGTCCCTTTAACCCATTCATTATTTCTGTTATTGAAATTAAATTAACAAAACTTTGTATATATCTTGTGTTGCATAATAGAACACATTTTTTGACATATCTGAACCTTTATGATTTTGGGGGGCTTGAGGTGGCAGGGGGGGTTAAAAATTTCAAACATAAAGGTAGGTCATGTAATACACCATTGAAGAACATATTAAAAGAGAAACAGAATGACGCAAAAGAAAAAATCCCTCTGAAAATATTTCGATATTTTGACCGATTTTTTGCCGGTCAATGTGAAAGAACAATCAATTTTTAGTCGACCGGTTTTCCACCGGTCCCCTACTGTAGTACTTCAACAACTATGTGAACCGAACTATGTTCATTTAACGTTATGTTTACAATTTTTAGGTTAAAGTTTGTGCTTTATTAATATACATCTAATTTTGTCTGTCATGTCAGCTTCCTGATTATATGGATAGCGCATGTGCAGTGTCTGCCTTATTATTTTGGTCTGAATTATTGCTGTTTTCATAGATACATACGCAAAATATTCTGTTAATTGACAAACGTAGGCCTACTGACGATAAAAACTTGAGTGAATGAAAAAATACAAAATTATATTCTTTTGCCTAAATTTAGGTATTTGGTTTTGAAGTGGTTAATTTAAGTAGGCCTATGTTAGCATAGTTTGTTTTGTTTAAAAAAAATTATTTCAGGTCTTAGAGTGAAATGTACAATGCGACGCCTTTTCTGTCATGTCTGATTTCTTTCTCACATATTTTATATGGGCCCGTGATTTTTCACGGTGGATTACTAGTTAGTATCGTGAAGCCGGAGCGATAGCGACATGCTAATTTATTATTGTATTTGATATAATAGAATATTAGTAACAAGTTAAAGATGAGATTTTTATATAAGGTAGGTAATGTTAATAATGTGACTTGTTTAGTGCTTTTATAATTTACTCGTTCTTCATTTTAATGTCCTAACTCAGAAACGATTGTCTGTTTTATATAAAACTTTCAATGGCTTTTTGATGGATACTGTTTTGGTTTGTTGTATTTCGAAACTGTGAAAACTTAAACATTTAATATAACAACCGAGATGCATACTAAAGTTAAGAGTCAGAATAAATATTATAGAAAACACATACGCTAATTATTGACTTACTGAAACAGCATGGCAGTGATTCCTTATTTTTAACATGGGTGGGACTGGGTAAAACATATATTAAACTAGTTTTTAATATTTCTTTAAATATAATGTACATTACATAATGTTGACGCTACAATATCCTTTCGTACAAATTGGTTGTTTAAAAAAGGTTTAAACGTAGATGTACTGTGATAAAAATGTTTGAATGTATTTTGTATTGCAATATAAATTTATATAAAAAGTTAATTAAATTGTTGTTTGTTTTTGGAGCATGCATATATCCACGTTATTTCAACTGTCAGGTTACCTGGAAATAATTGTTATAAAGGAAAGTAATTTTCAAATGTTAATACTAGTGTCCAATAGTAATATAACAACTGTTAATAGGTGCTATGATATAGCTAAATTGGAAAGTGACTGCCAAACTAAAATTTTACAGCTATACCTCATTAACACGTCAAAACACACAATTTATAGCTCTAACGGTGATTTGTTATTTCTGATTAACAAAATATTGTATTCGTATTTATTTTGATATTGCTAGGACATAAATGTTAGCCAAAAATATAATAAAAGTAAATACAAAACAGAGCACGACACTATCGTGCGTTAGAAGTGAATCTGCTTAGGTTCTAGAAACTGTTGATTTTATGCATTGTTTTCTTGTCATTTTTTGACGATTTTATTAATTCATCATTAGGATATGATTACGTGGAATTTTTTGAAAGAATCTCTCTTAATTCTTTTTATTATTATTATTATTATTATTACAATCTTAATCCATAGATTAAATAAGTAATACATATAACATAAATAACATGTATGAAACCTAGATATTAACTAAGTCCTGTGGTTTATGACGCTTAAGTCGTCTTTTGTCACATTACACGTCTAAAAAATGGATAGCTTCCACGTTCACATGTCGATAAAGTCTCTGTTCATGCCGAGAAGCGCAGTCTTGAATTACCTCATTCACACTTTTCAGGTTTAGGTCTGCATGAAGGTCATCATTCCTTTGGTACCATCTTGCATTTGTAATTGTACGAACAATACGATTTTGTAATCGCTGTGTAATTAATTGGTTTGAGGGTTTCGTACATCCCCATAATTCCGCATCATTTGTCCAAATAGGTCTAATAATTGAAATATACAACAATCTCTTATGGTACAAATCCAATTGGGATTTTCGTCCAATCAACCAATACAGATTGCGCAGTTTTTTGTTTTATTTGGGTTGCTTTCATTCATGCACGATGCTTCCAAGATATTTAGCAGCTTTACTCTGTGGAATTAGTTTGTTATTAAGATAAACTCCAAAGCCTGGATCTATGTGCCGCAATGAGAACGTCACTTGAGAAGAGTTTAGTTCATTAACCTTAATTTTTCAGTCGTCTGTCCATTGAGTTATTTTATTTAATGTCAACTGTAGGTTTCCTATTACTCCAGCATGTGATTGATTCACAGCCAATATGACAGTATCATCGGCAAATGTAGCTATTGTGGTTTTATTTGTAGTTGGGATATCTGCTGTGTATAACAGGTTGGTCCTAGAACGCTACCTTGTGGAACTCCTGCATTCATTGTGTAGAGAGCTGACTCAGATTCTTCTGTCATCACTCTAAATTTCCTGTCAGTTAGGTATGATTTGAATAGACGGAAATATTTCCCCGGCATTACTCTGTTAAGCTTAAAAAGAAGGCCCTCGAGCCATACCTTATCAAAAGCCTGTTGAATGTCCAGAAAGACTGCAAAAGAAAATTGCTTTTCCTCGAATCCCCTTTCAATAATAGCAGTAACTCTTTGGACTTGTTCTATAGTTGAGTGCTGGTTTCTGAAACCAAACTCTTAATTAAATGAAATATTTCTTTTATTCACCATTTTCCATTAATTTGTATTATAAAAATAAATAAAGGACTGAATTTAAAATATTTGGGATTAAAATCATTGATTTAAGTATGCCTATGATTAAAATGTATTATCTTTTCATAGGTTTTCCGCAATCTATTTCATTTCTTTGGATAAAATATCGAATTTTAGACCCTATACATTTAACCTCAGCTCAGATTACAACCCGATCCACCTCACATTTGGAAATTCGCTCAATCAATATCTTCCTTCACAAGACAACATCAAGCCAGTAAATTGGAGACGTTTCTCGGAATGCCTCCAAAGAAATACCCCTGTACCAAATCCCGTAACAAGTCCCCAATATGTAGACCGTCTGGTGGAAGATATACAAAACTCAATTCTTGTTTCACTTAAACAGTGTGCGTACACAACCTCATGTACAGGAAAGCTGAACTTTCCGTCCACATCAAGGAGGAGGTCGCAACAAAAAGGGAAACTTCGCCGGCAATGGCAGTTTACCCGATGCACATCAATTAAACAAAAGTTGAATGCTTTACTGGAATTTCACACACAAGGCAAGTGGGACAAATTCCTTTCCACAGTTCAGAAACTCCCAAAGCCATACTTCACCTAAACAAATCTCCCCCATAGCATGAAGAAATAAGGTAAATATCTAGGCGTCACTCTAAATAGAAGGCTAACTTTCTCACATCACATTAGAATAGTAATTGGCAAAGCAATTGGAGCCTGCTTCAATCTTTATCCGGTGATTATTCACAAAAGCTCACTTCCCCTATCCATCAGACTGGCTATGTACAAAATTTATCTTCGCCCGATGGTCACCTATGTTGAACCAGCTTAGTATTCTCTTCTAAAAATGCCTGACAGAAAGAAGCTGGATTCCTTCAAAACAAAACCCTGCGAATGGTAACCAACTCGCCTTGGTTCGTTCGTAACACAACCATTCTTCAAGGTCACGGGAAAGCCGAGACAATCCAAGGTTTCATTCTCAAGCTAACTAAATAGTTAGCTTCTCAAGCGGAAGGTTCGAAACACACACATCTGTCTGCAATTGTGGCAGATCCCGCCCCTCCACAAGGTCGCAAGAACAAACCACTGTGCCTTGTACACGACACACCATGAAATGACTTACACGTCCAAGTCATTTCATAAACAAAGTAAAACCAAATCCATGCTCATCCCAAAAAACAAACACACCGCACTTAAAGCAGTCACAATACACTCACAATAAAGCCACTTACATCATACACTACTGCAAACGTTTTAAAACAGAAACCGTCAACAACACTTTGAGAGATTAATTTCTTTCGACAAGCCAAGGAGGTGCAACCAATAGACGAATATAAGTCTCTGCCACCTGCCTGTATTCTGATGGTAACCTTTTTCTGGAGACTTGTGAAAGTGCATCATAAAAATTCACTATCATTATGTTTTCATACCGCGCTTAAAAAAGTATAGATCCAAAAACATAAGTACAACTATACCAAAAACATTTATATCACTAATATATTTTTGCTTTAATCAACTGTATATTCGAATAAAATAGGAAAAGTAATATTATAAGCAATATAACAAAACAGTAGTAAGGTGATTGAAACGGGCCCCTCGCTACCAGTCCGGCTCACCTGCATTCGGCTCCTCCATCAATGGCATTTTCTCTTGATGGGTGTACCTTTGGCTCTTGTGCGAGCCTAAGGGCGTTGTCAGGATGGTTAGTGGTGAGAAGGTTTTTTTAGGAAACGGTAAAAGAGTAGTTCTTTTAAAACTTTTATTCAAAACAAACTAATTTCTATCTGCTGGTTCCGTACTACAACTAACTTAGCACATAAAGCGAATGAAAGCACAACCGAGTCTACCCTGCGAATGAAAATACAAAGGTTAGTAACAGACTGATTTAGGCTTGAACATTTAGCCTCAAGCTGGCTCCCCTTCCCTTTAACTATAAACTGTGTCATCAACTATTGTTAGTATGCAAGTAATTATTTAGCAGAACAACTATAAATATAAATAAAGTGGTTATTGTTATATAAGGTGGTGGGTAAAAGTCACAAAATTAAAGCAAGCAACCGAAGAGGCTTAGAAACATTTTATAACTAATCACTTTAAATAACCACATATTTTATTAAAATATGAAAAGTAATAATTACAACAATATGAATATATTAAACAAACCACTAGTCAGGTAATCAAAGTGAGCAAAATAGGAAGTTTAGAAACATTATATCACTAACATAATTTCATTTTAAACAACCATGTATTAAATTTAAATAAGAAAGGTAAAAGTATAAACAAAAAAACTAAGGTGTTTCGACACATTTATATCATTATTATAGGTTAACTCTAAACAACCATTATTATTATTAGGGGGTTTGTGTGATCCGCCACCGGGACCCACTGCACCTAAACCATGAGGTCCTCTGTGCCCCAGTTCAGGCAGCAGTTCACATCAAACCCGCCCTTTTTGCGAAACGAAGGAGTCCGTGGGGGCCTTCCTCTCGTATATAACTGGTGTCAGGGTATCCTTGTCCCAGGTGTTTCTGCCTCATTAATACGAGAGCATCACATTCGCATAGAACGTGGAAAGAAGTTTCCTCCTTCTCTCCACACCTTCGACATAATGGGTTGTTCTAAAACCCCATTAGGTGGAGGTGCCTCATCAGAGAGTTGTGTCCCGTCAGAAGACCGACCAACAACATCACTTCCGGCCTGCCAAGACCCAGCAGTGTTCTGCTTAGGTGTCCATCCAGGCCTTCAATGAAGTCGTGTGCCTGTCTCTGCCCTCTTACCGTCTCTCTCAATCTACGCAAGTGTCCTGATTGAACATTTTTTCTTACGCTTTCTTTCCCATAGCCTCTTGATATTCCTATCATTAGTTCTGGGCCCACCGGTGGAGTTTCTGCTCCTCTCTTAGCCAGTTTATCTACTATTTCATTCCCTTCCACTCCTTCATGTCCAGGGACCCAAACAAGTCTTACTTGCCTACTGCTTGACAACTTATCCCAGCAGTAATTGGCATTCCCAGACCAGTTTTGATGTTATTTTTGTAGCTATAATGGCCTTTATAGCCGCCTTTATCAGATAATATATCAACAACTGTGCTCATGCTTCCTGATTCCAGTATTCGTTTTACGTATGCAAGTATTGCGTATACCTCCGTTTGGAAGACCGTAGAGTATAGTCCCAGCGACGTAGAGTATCTTCCCTGGGTGTACGGTCCTTTATGCATGTACATTCCGGCTCCCGTACCTTTGTCTGTTTTTGACCGGTCCGTGAACCAGATTTGTCCATTTCCAAGATCTACTTGTTTCCGTAGCCACTCTTCCCGAGCCGGAAAAATAGCCTCTAATTTGCTATTGAAATTATACTTAGGAGTCATGTAGTCCGTACCGGCTTGCAGCATCGGATCCCACTCCAGTATCTTGTTCAGACACTCACCGTGTCCATTTCTTCCAAGAGATGTTGACCAACTCCCTCCTGTGTTCAATCTCATTATTGCGGCCTTACTAGCCTCCCCCTGTACCATGAGGTTCAGAGGTGGGAGGTCCAACAGGATTTCCATGGCCGCTGTGGGGGTAGTTCTCATGGCCTCCGTGATTCCAAGGCAGGCCATCCGCTGTACTTTATTAAGTTCTCTTTTTGTCCATTCCTTCCTGGTAGCAGGTCACCAGACTATAGAGGCAAAAGTTAGAGACGGTCTTATTATAGTAACATAAAACCAGTTCATCATCTGGGGCCGAAGCCCCCATGAGGTTCCAATCGCTCTCCTACATGCCCAGAAAGCGTTACACGCTTTTGCTGCCTTTCTTCTTATATGTTCACTCCAGATCAGCTTGGTGTTTAGGGTTACACCTAAGTATTTTGTTGTTTCGGAGCATGTAAGTCTTTGTCCCAGTAGACTGGGCATGTACAGACCATCCGTGCGACATTTCCTAGTAAAGAGAATGAGATCTGTTTTCCCTGGGTTTACAGTTAGACCCATTCTCTCACACCAGCGTTCCAACCATTTGAGTGAGCTTTGGACGATGTCAGATACAGTCCCTGGGAATTTAACTGTTCCCAGAATGCATATATCGTCCGCATAACCTTGGGTATAAACTCCTCTCTCATTTAGTCCCACAAGCAGATCATCCACTACCATAGACCATAAGAGAGGTGAAAGAACTCCCCCTTGGGGGCATCCACGCGCAACCTCAATTCTAATTTCACTACTGTTTAATTGTGAGATCGCCATTCTATTTTCGAGGTAAGCTTTTATCCAGCGGGTGATGGTGTGTTCTACCCCCGCTTGATTAATGCGTCTGTCATGGATTTGAAGGACGTATTGTTAAACGCCCCTTCGATGTCCATAAAATCTCCCATCGCAAGTTCTTTCTGCTCCAGCACCTTTTCCACCCTGGCTACCAGTTGGTGGAGAGCTGTTTCAACAGATTTGCCTGCAATGTATGCATGTTTATTTTTATGAAAAGGATTTGCAGAAACTACTCCATCCCTTATGTTGCTATCTATCAGTCTTTCCAACGTTTTGAGTAGGAATGATGTTAAACTAATAGGTCGAAAATCTTTTGGGTTGCTGTAAGTTCCTTTCCCTGGTTTAAGGATGTTAACTACTTTCGCTAATCTCCATGACCTAGGTATGTGTCCTAGTGCAAGAGATGCCTTGAATACCTTTATTAGCCATGGCACCAGCTTATCTCCGCCCCTCTGAAGAAGAGCTGGGAATATTCCATCTGATCCTCCACTTTTAAAAGTTTCAAAGGACTTTATTGCCCATTTGACCCTGTTACCAGTTATTATTTTCTTTGCCATTTCCCAGTCAACCTTCCTTGTCACATCCGGGATGTTTTCTTTCCGCAATGTCACAGTTTCAGCAGATCCTGGGAAATGTGTTGTTGATAGATACATCATGGTATCTTCTTCCGTTTCCATCATTTCCCCTGATGGAAGCTTGAGGGGACCGAGTCTTCCTACCGGGTCTCTGGCAAGTACTTTTTGAAGTCTTGAGAGTTCGGAGATGGTCTCAATGCCATTGCAAAAGGTAATCCAAGAGGATCTAGATGCCCTCCGAACTTCTCGTCTATAATTACGTTGCCTTTGCCTAAACTCCTCCCAGTCTCCAGGGTTATCAGACCACTTTGCCTTGTTAAAGCTTTGGCGAGTCTGCCTACGGTGAGATTCCAGAGTCTGGTTCCACCGCAGTCCCCGAACCTGGAGTTGAGCTTTGAGCATGCAGCAATTCCTCTCATAAGAGTTGGTTAAAGCTTCCTGTAGACGGCCTACAGTTAGCTCAAGGTCAACATGATTGTGAATGGTCTGGATAGGACCATCATTTAACTTTGCCTCAAGGCTTTCTTTAAAGGAATCCCAATCCGTCTGCCTTGGGTTCCTTATAAGCCTGCTCTCTGTCTCAGCACCGCATAGTTTAAACTGAATGCGCCTGTGATCAGAGAGTGTTGGTTCCGTGGAAACTTGCCAACCATTCACACTTTCAAAAAGTGTGGAGGAGCAGAGCGTTATGTCTATGATCTCCTTCCTCAGCCTGTTTTGGAAGGTGTGGTCATTCCCAGTATTTAGATCCATAAGTTTGGTTCCGCTTAAGTAATTGAGGAGGGCCTCCCCTCTAGCGTTGGTGTTGGTACTTCCCCATAACACATGATGTGAATTGGAGTCGCACCCCACCACCACCGGAATGCCCTTCTTGTTACATTCTAATATTAGTTTTTCCATCTCCTCTGATTGAGGATGATGATTTATATCATATGGAAAATAAGCCGAACAAACAACTACTTCCCTCATGACTTCATCTATCTTAATCTTAACTTTAACTGCCACTAGGTCACAGGAAAGGAAACCAGCCACCGGCCATGACTCCAACCCTTTTACCATGACCGCCGCCCTTGGTCTTCCTTCCCCGCCACCACCATACAACCTATAACCAGTTACGTTTAACCCTTTTATGTTGCCTCCATACAGCCAATGTTCCTGTATGAGAGCAACATGTACATTAGTCTCAACTAAACAATGAGAAATCAGCCTTGAGGCCGCTATACAATGTTGTAAGATAGCCTGAATAAAACAAATTTCTCTCACCTGTTTGTTCCTGTGAGGTCCAGCGAAGATCTTCTTTTCCCCTGAAGCCAGGGGGTGGTCTATTACTGTAACAGGAGCGACGGGACCTCCAACCATTGCATTCTCCCCTCCTACTGCTTCTCTCCTTCTTTATCTTCTTCCTTCCTATGTTTCTCTCCCAGCGGTGTAAATGCTGCCTGAGCGAAGCCATAGAAAGGTTTCCATTTGTACTTGTTGCCCAGTACTCCAGCACTGATGGACTCCCTTCATTCCTTCCTCCTTGCGCTCGAAGACCCTCCAACCCTTGGTATTTAGGCCTTCGTTCCTTCCCAGCATCTTCAGGACCTTCTCAGTAGGTACAGGTGGGCCAGGGAACCAGGCTACCACCTTTTTGTACTGAAGAAGGTCCTTCATTACCTTTAGTTTCTTACCCCCGACCTCTCGACCGGGGATAATACTCTGCAGCCAATCTGCAGAGCGTTGGTCGGCACAAATACCGATGACAGTTCCCTTGGATAGATAGTTATCCCGGAACTTTGGAACCACCTCCTCTTCTGGCATGCTAAACATAGCCTCAAAGATGGAGTTCCTCACCCCGTTCAAACTATCGTCATCCAAATGTTTATCTTCCGGATAAGCCTCCGGTACAATAGCCACCCTGATTCCAGGTGTGGTTACCTTGGCGTACGTACCTTTGGTTGTTCTCTTACGAGTAACATCCTCCGGTATGGTACCCGCTGGCCGTGCCTTTTTCTCCGCTTCGGAGATCAGGCCGACACTTTGGGTACCCGATGTTCCAGGTTCCAGCGATCTAGACCGTTTCCTGTCTGACTTAAAGCTAGGAGAGTTCGCTACATGAGGTGCGGCACCCAGCACTGTCGGGATGGTCTCTACCCCGTTTCCGGCCGCAGCAACCTCCATAGGTGTCTGAACTTCTTTCACCTCTCCACCCTCCTTCGGCCACAGATTGTCAACAGAGACTGTCAGACCATGTGGCGAGCTTGGGTTTGAAGGTGAATATAACAGGGCTGTCTCGTAGTTGCTCGAATCAATCGACATCAACGATCCCTGCGTATTATCGTCCTGGGGTAGACCTACTACCCCAGATTCTTCTTTTTGTTGGGATGAGCTGGGAGATTCTGAAACAAATGGCACGTTAAAAGTTTTGTCTTTATTGTCATTAATTTCATTTAAAATTGATTGTTTGTATTGCATTTGTTATGTTGTGTTTCTATGAGTAAACAGCATTTCCGACTACTCAAAACTGCTCCATCCGCCCTCAACCAACTATAACCTGCTCCCGTCAGTCCCAGTGGCCTCGGCGGGGCCCCCCGCCCCTGCCTGCATGGTCCCATCCAGTCACCATCTGGCAGTGAAAGCAGAGGCAAAATTTTCGCCAGTTGATAGGGCAACCAACTAATGCTGGTTAGGATGAGTCGGGCCCCTGTACTACCTGGCAGCCCGGTGTGCCTCCCCGGTTTTCCTACTCTACCCTCTGGGTACGGACGAAGTGCAGAGGATCGCTCAGGCAAATAGAACAGCCCGATTCGTTTTTGTGCTGTGTGACATATCTATGTTACCATGGTTTGTGTAGATACATGCGTGTTTGTGTGTGTGTGTTTGTGTGTGTGTGTGTGTGTGTAAGTGATTGAGTGTATTTCTGAGTTAGGGACTTGGTGGGTTCACTACTTCCAGCGGCTGTACACTACAACCGTCCCTGCCGTGGAAGTTTAGCTCCCAGTCTAGATCCGCCATTTTCAGTATTAGCAGGGCCACCTCGTGCAGGACATGATTCATCACCATGTTTTCTGGTCACGTCCTTCCTTGCAGAGTTGGACATAACCCCACGGACGGTCTTGAGTAAAGTGTCCTTGAAGGGTTTGTTAGGCCCAACTCTACTATACTCCTGGGAATGGGAGAACCCCATCTCCTTGGCCCCATAAACAACCATATATTCTATTAAAATTGGAAAAGTGATATTATAAACAATATGAATATAATAAACCACTAGTAAGGTAATTAAAATGAGCAACCGATACTGTTTATACACATTATATCATTCACATATTTTAATTTTTAAAAACAATATATTCGATTAAAATATTAAAATTAATAGTATAAACAATATAACATACCTCTAGTAAGGTAATTAAAGTAAGCAACTTATGCAGTTAAGACATTTTATATCATTAACACATTTTAATTTCAAACAAACATAATATATTCCATTAAAATGGAAAAATTAAATAGTATAAGCATTACAACAAACCACTAGTAAGGTAATTAAACCTAGCCATCTAAACTGTTTTGACACATTTATATCATTAATATATTTTAATTTTAAACAACAATATATTCGATTAAAATAGGAAAAATAATAGTATAAAAAATAAAACAAACCAATAATAATTTAATTAAATCGAACAAACTAAGCTGGTTTGACACATTTATATCATTAATATATTTTAACTTTAAACAAACACATATTCGATTAAAATAGGAAAAGGAATATTATAAACAGTATAACTTACTCCACTAGTAAGGTAATTAAAGAGGGAAACCGAGCGCGGTTTATAAACATTAAATCATTAACATTTTCATTTTTAACAACCATATATATTCGATTAAAATAGGAAAGTAGTAGAATAAGCAATTTAACAAACCCCACTAGTGAGGTAATTAAAATGAGAAACCGAGGCGGTATAGAAACATTAAATCATATATTCCTATAAAATAGGGAAAGTAATAGTTTAAACAATATAACATACCACTAGTAAGGCAATTAAAGCCAGCAACCTAAGCTGTTTTACGCATTTATATCACTTATATATTTTCACTTGAAACAACCATATATTCGATTAGAATAGGAAAACTAATAGTATAAACAATATAACATTAAAGTACTAATGTCATTAAGGCGAGCAACCTAAAAGCTGTTTTGACACATTTATATCACTTATATATTTTCACTTAAAACAACCATATATTCGATTAGAGTAGGAAAACTAATAGTATAAACAATATAACATACTACTAGTAAGATAATTAAGGCGAGCAACCTAAGCTGTTTTGACACATTTATATCACTTATATATTTTCACTTAAAACAACCATATATTCGCCTAGAATAGAAAAACTAATAGTATACACAATACAACATAACAGTAGTTTGGAAATTAAGGCGAGCAACCTAATCTGTTTAGAACTAACTAAAAAAAAATTAAAACCATTACAGAAACTAAAAAATTTAAGGAAAATATTTTTTTCTAATTCGTGTTCCTTAAAACAAATTTGTTTGGGACGGTTTAGGGTTAAGAAATAATGTTTTATGTCAAAATAAGACAAGTACATTATAAAAGTAATCTTTTACGAGAAATATAGTCACTTATTTGGTCCAGTTTTAACGACAATCCTAATATTGCAAACTGTTTGCTTTTGTAGATTTACATACTACCACGGAAAGGGTTTACTCTCGGATTCCAAAACTACAAAAAAAATATGAAATTACATATTTTACTAAATTAGACAATTTTACTTAATACAACTAAATCCTACTTAATTCTATTTAGTTTCTACTTAATTCACAAGTGCAAAGTTTTCCTAACTTTTTTCTAAATAAAAAGAATTTTAAAAATCAATGTAGGTCAAGTAGATATTTAATCAAAGGGCTCCCAAAGCTGATTTTTTTTAAACTTTGGTCTCTCATTAACTATTTTAAATTGTGACCACAATTATTTTGATTACTCCTCTTTACAAAAAAGAAGGTCAAGGAGAAAATAAATAAATTTACAAAAGTTATTATATTTTTGAACAATAAAGAAATAATATAATCAGTGTATACTCATTGTCATGACGCTCTTTAATCAGACTAAATATTAAAGGAAACAATCTCAGATTATATCAGGAAAGTTCCAATCAGTACCGCTATATCATTGAAGAAGTTGGACATCAATGAACTACGGCTTCCAAAAAATCACAAATAATAAAACAGTAGTTAGCTATTTAAATTGTCTAACTACTAATCTGTGTAAAATAAACCCGTTTGTGTTACAGGTGTGCTCCTCTGATGATGCCACGGTTGAGGTGAAACATCAGTACAACAATGAAAAAGAACTAAATACTTTGTTATGAAGGTATGTCGATCAATGTTGATTGTATTTTGAAATCCTAAAATTGGAAATAAAACTTATATTCAAGCATTTGCTTATTAGTTTCAAAAATTAAAACTTTCTTTTGTGCTTAATTTCTGCTCTTGTCACAGTTAATATTTCTCAAATCCAAGATCAGATCCAATAACTCATTCTGCTTAAATAATGTATACTTAAAACTTTACAAATACCTACTACTACAGAAGAAATCAATACCTACTTATACGAACATACACAAACAGAAATGAGCTTTACTCCTGATTATTTTCTTAACCTTACGCACACTATAGTCCAGGAAATCACGAAATTTCTTAGATATGGGCCCTTATTATTCCTCTAGAATCATACATTTCTAGAAATGTTAAAGAACTTTTAAAGGTTTCAAGCTGGGCATAGTTTGAAAGATATATTATTAGAGCAATATTTGATTCACCTTCGATTTTTATGAAGAATAAGGCAAGTAAATTAGAGCGAACAATAAAAATACTAAATCTAAAATATTAGTTTTATGGTGGAATACTAAGCAATACTAAGCCTAAACTTTTTTCGAAATGTTTACTTTTAAAAGACCTTTAAAATGGTGTAATACTCAAGCTAAGTTTCAATGTGGAATGTATTCTACAACAACTTCCAACCCGGAAAATTTGGATTGTTGCAGTGGGATTGGAAAACAAATATTTTCCTTTTATTATTTATATATGCTAATTAAGTAGTGGAGTTTTCGAAAAAACCCATGAACCTAAACTAGTTCGTTTACTCGCTTTCACGTGGTCTCTTTCACCCTAAATATAAGGTAGTTCAAAATATTTTATCGTTGAAAGATTATCTAAAAGTAAAAATTTAATCAAAATCTCTAGAATTTCTTAAGTAAAAATCGAAAATAAATATATTTACATACACATAATATTTTAAGCACCTGTAGGTAATATATTTTCAAGTTTTAAGTTATTTATTTCTATTTGACGTTTTAAATAACAGCACGCCAATTTATTAGTACTAAAAAATATACTTAAGATCCAGCATTTTAATAGGGACATTACTCTTAGGTTTGTAACGATTTATAAATTTAAACCCGTTCAATATGTTTACGTGTTTATTGTGTCGAAACACTATAATGAAGGTAAAATCAAAACATCTACATAAATAGTTATGAGACTTAAATATTTTAAATGTAGAGCCCTGGTACAATAATTTAAAAAAGGGAAGAAAACTCACATAAAACTCTAACTTTTATATTTCAATGATGCGAAGTTAATGATAAAATTTAAAAAGTCGTGTGAATGTTACAAAGTTGTACATAGATATAGAGAAAACGTTGTTAAAATATATAACTGAAAATAACGTCAATGATGGTAAAAAATATTATTTTTGATCCTAAACAATTTTACTCTTATGGCATGCAAAACCAGGATGAATTAGTCCAAAACAGTCCTCTTCAATATAACTTATCTTTCATCGATTTTGAAGATACTGTTTTATAATTTGCAGAAAATCGTTCATGAACATCTACATTACAATTCGTAGATGACGGAAATGGTAAATTATAAATTTGTATTACAATTTGAGATTAGACAAAAATTAGATTAGACAAGACAAAAACATGATTTTCAGTTGAATCACTTAAAAACCGTAAAACATCGAGGCGAATTTGTGTATCTAATAACTATACATTGGAGCTTTCTACAAAATTAAATTCTGAACATGGAGGAAATTAAAAAAAAGACCATTAGCAAAAACGTAAGTGAATACAAGAGATATTCTAGTCGCGCTCGAGCATCTTACCAGTGCAGTATCATAGCATAGACCAGCATACTCAATGTTAACTCCACTCTGAATTCTATATATTTACTAGAGTGAATACCATTAAACAAAATTAATTTTGACCTTCATTTATACAGTATTAATACTAATTTCCAGCATTTAATATGTTTTAAAGACTAACACGTCAATTGGCTTTACCAACATCTTAAAACCATACTTATATCCAACTTTCCTCATTTGCCAGAAGATAAAAAAAGATATAGAACTTTGTTTTTTTTTAAACACCGAAAAGTTTAAAATTGAACAAAATTCTTAGAAACCAGTAAACTTAAAAACTTGAATTCTGAGACAAACGGAAAAAGCAGAGTTTAGAGGAAATCCGAATCTTTGCAAACAAACTTTCGATAGTTTTCTACGCTCTACTAAAGCAACATCCTGTTAAATATTATTGTGAAAATTTCAGCAGCTCTGAGAGAAATAATTCATTGAAACTATCTGCTAGAAAATTATATTGCAAAAACTGTAAACAAATCGGACGTGGGAATCTTTGTTTCCGTCGAAATGAATTAATTCTATTTCGTTTTACCAAACCGTAACTAGGTGTAGAGAAAACTATCATTAAAAAAAATTATCTACCTATTATTCTAAGGCACTACTTTATCTACTAACAACGTTTGGCCGATCATTTTCAATTTGTTTACACTCTTTTTGGGTTTATAATAAAATAAAATTGGATTTTACATTCTCCGACTACGTTTCCATTATTCCTTGAAATAACTAATTAAAACTTATCTGTACACTGTAACTTTTAACAGATAATATCCTCTTCTACGTTAACTAGCGAAAAACGCCTTCCGAGGTTGGCTGAAAAATGAGGGCAAAATGAATCTCCAGAAATAGGTAGGCGTATCAATCATATCACATTTAAAAATTCCATCATTCCATCATTTACTTTCATTTAAATAAAAC